>OMNV01001992.1:49213-60816 GCA_900303265.1 Brotula barbata
ACAGGGCAGGGAGGGAGGGAGGGAGGGAGAGAGGGAGGGAGAGAGAGAGGGAGGGGGAGAGAGAGAGAGATAAAGAGAGAGAGAGGGAAAGACAGAGAGAGCGCGCTTTTTACAACCTGTTGAGTTGTAAACCACCTGACAAATGAAAGGTTTCTGTGTTGTGTTTGGCTATTTCAGCCAGTTTGAAAGGCTGAATCAGCAAACAGAAAGTAGCTGTGTTGGTGTGACGGTCAATTTGATTTAAACTTTGTCAAGACCTATGCAACTTTGTATGTATCTTTGATTTGAAGTGAGCTAGAGACAAACCTAACCTGGTAATTTAAGCATCGAGCCTGATTCCCAACCAAGCCCGAGGAATTCTTGTTCATGTTCCTGCCTGGCCCAACACAGAGCACAGAATTCACAAACTGTACCGGTGAAAAACTCAGGCTACCACAGTCACCTTGTATCAATAAAAATCCTCTCGAGCTAAATTTCCACTCATCAACTTCATGTACTATTATCGATTTCCTGTGTGAACAATCATGAAATTTAAATAAAATCAAACCTCCAGTGTTTGAGAAGATGGACCCATTAGGTTGAGAGGTTAAAGATGAGTAGGGAGAAATGTGTAAAAGAGACAAAGACAATGATCTCAACTTCAAAATGCTATAACCATAATCAATAATGTACTTCTTTTGATTGGTCAGGGTATCACTTTGGTCCACACTACAGTAAAAATGCATTCTGTCCTGCGATGAACTAAACCAGGGCTCATATATTTGTGTTAACCTGAACGCATGCGAGCGTTCATACCGCCCAAAAGAACCCTAAACACTGCGTGAAAGCCTTCTTTCTCAGCTCCTCTGTCTTTGCAGGCAGCAGGAATACAAGAGTGAGGGAAATGCGTAAACAATGAAGGTTTTTGGAATGCACCTTGTGTGTCCTTGATCTTGCCATCTCTCACCACCAGGCTGCCCCACGAGCATCTCTTCCATTATTGCCTTTGACACTGAGGACGATTGGATTCTTATCTGCCATCTGTAGGCCAACACTGGGCCTGCGATATCGCCCACCGGAGCCTAATTGAATCTGGAGTGAAGTGTGGTGATACACTGACCACACCGTGTCACTGCCAGCTGATACGGATCTCTGAGGGAGGATTGGACCGCTGCAATCACTGCTGGAACACGCCACTAACGGGGGGAACGTGTTAGTTTGCTCTGTGCCGTGTTGCTGTGGACTTCACTTGGATGGAGAGATAATCGACAATCTCTGTTACTGAACAAGGTTGTCTTCATATGAAATAATCCTCTGTAATTCAACCAGGACAAAGAAGAACAAGGATGCTGTCTTTTCCCACAATTCCCTGCCTTTCACTCTACTACTCAAATGCCTACAGAAATTATACAAATTACAAAGAACAACGACCGAGTTTGGTTGTAAGCAACCTGAAAAATTCAGATTTTATTCTTTCAGCTTTTACGATGGAATGGCTGATGGGTAATATTTCCCGACCTGTAGGTCACATAAAAAATGTGCTGCTGTAAGATAGAAAGTTGCTCTTGCTAAATTGCTGACTGGATGGAGGCTAACCGCTTGGAGTAGCCGGCCTCAATTTCATCTGTTTGCCTTGTCCACTATTGCCTCGCCTCACCTTGAAAGTTTTCTGCTCAGCGTAAAACTATTTCTTTCCGAGTAGCAGTAACTGACCTTGAGGATGCAATTCCAAATTCACATACTACACATAAACGTATTAACAGGTTCGTGACACGTGACTTTTCTTCAAAAGGTAGACTCTCTTCGTACTGTGATTATGTGTCACGTTCAGTATATTCAGAGAGTGGTGGACTCCTATCCGCTCTCTACGTGTGTGCACCTTAATCATACTTTTGCTTTCAATCACAGTAAGGGCAAATGCAAAGTATTGAAGACATGTAAACATGCTGATAGAATGCTATTTTCTCTCCCTCCCAGCATCCTTGCAGACGTGCACATAGAAGAGAAGTAGAAGCTCTATGCCGCACATTTGTGCGAGGCAAGATCCATGTAGAACCAAATGCATGCTGACATGGAGCCTGAGCCGAAGATTTGGTCCCTAAATGAGCCAGCACATCTGTCGCGTGGCAGTACTTCGGTTTTGAAGGAGAGGACCATTTGCAAGCCCAAGTCTTGTGCAAGATGTGTTGAGTGGATGCAGCAAACATCCCAGAGATTTAAGAATAATGTCACAAACAGGAATATTTTATAAAAAAAACAACAACAAAGCATTTGTAAATGTAATTCAATATAATCAAAGTTGGTTTGATATTCATTTCGGTCTTCATCGAGTTGATGTTTAGTCACCCACACAGCTTGCTTTATATAGAAATGATCTAGCACTCGAATTGAAATCCTTAAATCTTGGTGTGCCTCTAAATGTGGATCTACTTCGCCTGTATTCTTTATGCAGTGGATACAGCAAGTTTAGCTGAAAATGTAGAAAACCTGCAGCAGATTTTAGATCTTATATAGATACAGTGCCAGAAATGTAAGTAATCTAATGAAAGTAACTCGGGACCGAACTAATGCGCTCCATTTCTGACCACCATCCCCAAGAGGAACAGAGTTTACTTTTAAGTTTGGTCACAAGTCAGTCTGGAGATCGTAAGAGCGTGCAAATATTTAGGTGCTGTGTTTGAAGAACTGCTTAATTTTCAGGACCAAAACTTAATCAGACTCAGCTCTTGGAGCTATCATTCCAAAGTTTACGCAAGCTTGAAAACTTTTTGAAACTTATGGGGGATTAAAAAAAATGGTTTGTTGTAGAGTTATTCAAACTACAGCGACATGATTCTTCTTGGCATACATACATTTGTGCCATCTGTCGCTATTAATGGAGACACGGATCAGTTCCCCTGTGCTGTAAATCTATCTATCGATGTGGATTTTTTTGTGGAGATTGTGAAGAATGGTAAGCGATATACTTTTCTATACTACACTGCTATATCTTGCTTGATCATTTCTGTGCCTGTGTATATTCAATGTGTAGCAAATGGAGAAGTTGAAAAGCAAAGAGGTGGTGTAAATGCAGTGAGGTGTGATATAACGTTGTCAGGTTTATTTATTTAGTGCTGCTTCATTTTAGATCTGTATTTGTATAAAATACTGTTTGGTGTTTTGGTGAAGTCCATCTAAGGAGTAGGGTTCAAAGGACCAGTCACAAAATTATGAATAAACTGAATTAAAGACAGAGCTGAAAGTCAACCTTGTTACATCCATGACGGTCCAACATGAGCCTAATAATTCAATTCATCGGCCCGGACTCAGACGTAAAGGAAACTTAGGTTCCATAGACGTTCCACCCTCCCAGCAGGTAAAGCACAGCTGTGGGACCGTGAGATTGTGTGCACACATGCTACACTACCATTTTCTTTACATGAAAAACCACCAATTAACGGCATGACAGCTGATGCAAAAATCAAAAGTTATTTCAGGATCCTGGCTCCAAATGATCATCTGGAGAGAAATGATATTGCCACCGTGTTTTTTCACCATAACCAGTCTGAATTTATGCCCCATACGTATGTGTGCATGTGTGTCTAAGGTGTTACTGTGCAAGGCAAGTTTTCTGTGCAGCGTTCATTTCTACCTTAAGAGGCTGAAACCTTTCTTCTTTGTCTTCTTCTCCAGCTCATCTCCGGAGTCCTCGTTTTTCTTCTTTCCTTTGCCTTTCCTGCCTTTCTTCTTGGGTTTGCCTTTCTTGCTCTTTCTGTCCTCCGCGTCCAGCTCCTGGCGTGAAGAGCTGCTGGCAGCAGTGTCGTGACCCGAACTCTGCTCCGACAGGTCGTCGTCTAAGAGGGACGCAGGGGGGATGGGGTTAGGGATCGAGGAGGTGCGTGTGTGATCACAGCACACAACCAGAATACACAGTCGGATTACATTCATCACCTCAGTCTGTGTGCCTGTTTTCTGTCTGTGTGTGTATGTGAGTGACATTAAGAGAGAGTATGTACTTTGTTCAGAAACCGTTTTGGCCTTCTATTAGACAGCCCCTTTCGTGCTTCACGGTTTTAGCCAGAGGCAAATCTACCAGTGCAGTCACATCCATTTACCTTTAGCAGGGCTTTCACTTTCACAAGGCTGAAAAGGGAAAGAATCTAACAAATATTAGCTGCTAACTCTGTTTGGTCTTCATTTTGTGGTTTTAAGCTAATCTAATTTAACCGTGGTTGTGTAAAATTCTGAATTTTCAAATTGCACCTAATTGATTCAAACATTTGAATTTGAATTAAACGGTTGTACTGAAACAAATTGGCAATATGTACTGTATAATTTGTATCACTGTACTGTTTGAGCAACAAAGTTGTAAAGTTTGGGAGAAAAATGTCAAAATGTAAAATGTGCAGTGATATAATATTGAGGGAAAACTGAAACATAATAATAAAGTATTGTTTTCAAAAAACAATGTCAAAATGACAGATATAAAGCCCCTATATGAGAAGAAAAATGTAAAAAATATTCAATATAATCAATATTTGAAAAAAAAACATTAAAATGTTAAAATATTATAGTCTAAACATTTTGAGAGAAAAAAGCAAAATATGGGACTAAAGAAAAAAATGTAGTGACATTTTAGCTCTTATTTTTGCATGCACATCAAATTTTCGCTATGTTCAAGAAATAGCAAAGTGGATCCATAGGGTCCATTCGAAGCTTTATATTAATGCTACAACTTACAAAAAATGTCAGAGGCCCAGTAAATGACTGGGAAAGCATGACATTTTTCACAAAGGTAGCCGGGTAATTTTTCTGTATGTCTCTGTGGGTTCCCAACATAAAAAATGTGCTGCTATAAGTTATAAAGTTGCTCTTGCTAAATTGCTGACTGGATGGAATCATATAGCATTTCATTAAGGTACTTAGGCTAAGCGCTGTCCCTTGGCAGGCCCCAGGCCCTTAAGGAGTGCCAGTGCATTATATAACACCAGAGTGATGTGAACTGGCAGCACATCCTCCACTTTAAAATGGATACCATGTCTGAGACGATGGCTTTAATATGTAAGCAGTGACGTTGCACATTTAAAAGGACATTCCCTGATGAAAAACAGAAAGAAACAGATATTTTTCCTGCACAATCTGAATCTCACCGTCTTCAGAGGGCCTGTCGTAGGACTTATCGATGGCCAGGCGAAAACTCTGGTTACATCCCCGCCCACGGACCATGTGAGGCCGCGGGCGGTGAAAGGGCACCTCTGGGTGGATCTGACTATGCTTGGCCTCCGAAACAGCTGTCTGGAGGCTCTCCAGGGAGCTGGACTTCCACAGGCCCAGGGTTGGACCAAGAGCTCCGCCAGTCACGGGCTCTGAAAGACGAAGAGGACGAAGAGTGAGGAGAGGAAATAAAGGAGCAATGATCAGGGAGGGCAGCTGAAATCCGTACATAAAAGTTGTTCCATATAGAGTAGTTTTAGCTCATGGTGTTTGTTGTTATCACATAAGGCAGGAAGTGAACCTGATATAATGGTGCCGATTAAGTTAAAAAAAGAGACTGGCTGAGTGATTTTTGCTGCCTCACACATTCACCGTTGAAGGCAGCAGGTAGAAAGTTATGTTTTCTGTTTACTTTTTCACACTGCTCAGTCTTTCGCTCTGTCGCATCCAATCCTGTGCAGAGTAGGTGTCACAGGTGCGAACACAGATTGGGCCAGCATTAGCCAGCACTTCTCCATAATGGATATGATATTTCGAAATAAATCTCAGAAAGAAGAAACCAGAGAAATGTTAAGATGAAAGGTGGAGGGGAGAGTGAAAAAAAAGCTTTGACAGAAAGTCCTGAGAGCCCTGTAGAAAAAACACAAAGGGAGAGAAATAAAGGATGAACGAGGTGGAGCGGTACAGGCACGGTGAGAAATGGCACTATGGGAACTGACAGGCTCATGCATAAGCAAATAAATGAACTGACATCATACGGCGCTCAGGTTTGGCCTCCGACTCGAGCGAGTAAGAGAGCGGAGACAAACAGTGAGAGGAGTAGGAACATAATGAAGGCCACGGCTGATTCAGCAGGGAAACAAGAGGAAAAACGACCGGTATATGGAGATGAAGAAGGGTGGAAGAACTGAAACAAGGAGCAGAAAATAGAGAGGAAATGGGAGGAAAACTCATAAATAGTCGCCACAAGTGGAACACGCCCACCGGTGCTGCCAAGTCTGCTTATTTCAACCTTGTTATTTCTGAAAGTAATTTCATCTTTAGTCATTTTTCAGAGGGTTGTTTTCCACATTACAGTTGCTCATTTGTGCTGGTTCTATACATTTAAACACTGCTAAATGAATGAGTTTTCTTAAATGATGCAGTGTGTCATGTTATAAAAGCAACATTTTTTTGAATTTGGGAAATCCTCATTAATCATTTTATGAATTTATTCATTGAGTGCTCTGGTAGAAAATTACATTTGCAAGCATACATTATGTGAAAGCGTTTGTCCATAAATTGATCACGTATTGATGTTCCTTTAAAGGGGCAAAATTGTTGAATTCAAAGTTTAAATGTCAGAATTTGCTTTGAGTTATTGACTTTTTATTGCTCTGTGTGGACTGGAGTAATAATAATAATAATAATAATAGTAGTAGTAGTAGCAGTAGTGGTAGTTATAGTAGTAATAAAAACAACAATAATAATAATAACATCTTATACAGATTGTGAGCCCCTCCTCCACAGACATAAGCAAAGAGATCGCGTCTGTGAAATTAAGCAAAGAAAAAAAATGGGCTTATCTTTTGGGTTTGCTTTCATACATCTCCTTCCTTATTTGTCTTGTAAGATCTAGTAATACTGACACCCACCAAAGGACAAGAATCCCATCCAGTCAGTGAAACACGCTCCATGCTGCGATCTATCACACTCAAGCAGGAGCAAATGCCCGTATGAAACTTCCCTTTTAGAATTGTCGCATTCCAGTGCTCGGTGCTTAAGACTTTTTCCCTTTTGTCATTTCAGAGGCTTCAAAGGCCTGAAGCAGAGCAAGGGAAGGAGAAGTGAATCTATGACACTCAGGGGAGTTGAGCAGTGGCTGGCTTTTAAATCCTAAGTTGACTTTGTGAGAGGAAATGGGATTTATGTGGAATAAGAGGTTATAAATTGAGAGGGGGGAGCGCACAGGAATAAAACGCTCAATTTGAGAGGCAGGATTTGTGTCACAAATGTAATTGTAGCTGTCCAGCTCGAAGCCTGATAGAATTAAGCTCTAGTACTGTGCTGCACCATGCAAAGACAAACTATGAGTGTGTACTCGTGCAAAACAAGTCCAAATTCTAAAAGCTGCGTCAAAAGCTGAGAAGTCAGAATACTGTCTACATGAAAAATAATCATTTTTACCATTCTGCCCCAAAATGATGACTCAAGTTCATGTATAGCCCAGTTTAACATCCAGTGTCACACATGAGAGATTTCCAAGCCAGCCTAAAGAAAAAACGCTTTAAGTGATAATCCTTAGTTTTGCGTTCTTTCCCTCTCCTGATATCCATTGGCAGCGAGGGAATATAACAGCCTCACTGTCACAGACAGGTCATGAGGTTATGGCACTTGTTGACATTCCCACAAAAATTAACATAACATTATGAGTGCACATCCGTAATCTTTGGTGCTACTGTTGTCGTGGGAAAAGAGTAAGAATTAAATAAAGACACCCTCAGAGAGAGAGACACCTAAAGAGAAAATACATTGAAACATGAGGTATTAGGAGATGCACATGGGAGCAGGGGGTCAATCCTCGAGAGGCAGGCAGACATGAGCAGAATACCTGTTGGACTATGAGTCATTCTTGCTACAGCTTGATATCTTCTTGTGAGTGAGGTGGTTTCTTTTTTTAAACTGTGGCATCAAGACATGTTCATCCAGCTTTCTCTTTCTCTTTTTCTGTCATTGTCTTTTTATGTTTATATATCCAAACTCTAACCGGAGTGGCCTTCCTGACTCACTAAAATTCTGCCACATTCACACACTGTCTGCATCATTTTCCTGGGAATGTCAGGTCAGACACCACTGTAAATGGCCCAATGGCGGAAACCACTGCTACAAGCTAAGATCTTCTTCGGCAACTGGAAAAATAAATGCCTCAAATTTATTATCTGTTACCTATTATCTTCAGACAGGGCATACTTAAAGAAACAGGTTGCATCTAACTGGCTAACTTTGTTAAGCATGTTACAATGGCCAAAACCTACAACGTACAATTTATCAACTGAGAGATCAGACTGACATTATTATTTTGCCAATTAGTCGTGCATTTGGCATTGTTATCTGACATGTTTGATAATACAAATGTCCCATCTCTCTATAAGATTTACTTTCACAAGCCCCACTGTCTGCCCCACTACAGTATAATTTACCAGTGGTCAATCCCAGCGTACAAAGTGACCACATGTCACAAACACAGTCTGGAGTTGACCCTGCCCAAAGTCACGGTGCTGGAAGTCTCTGGACTTCCGGTCTCTAGAACTGTATTAAAAGGCATAGAGAATGATCAGAGTGTCATGAGTTCACACGTAAAGATTTATTTAGCGTGTATCAATTTAGAACAGTGAACCCACGGTGTGTGGGAATCCTCATGAGAGAGGCTCTCCAACTCTGTCACACCTCCTGTTTATATCCAAACCAGATAATGTAAATTTCTTACTCTCTGCTTGATCATTCTAAACACAAAGTCTTCAGTGATCTGGGCGGGTCACCGTCAGAAAACCGGTCAATCACAATATCCAAACAGAAGTTTACAATGTCCTCAATCACTTGTTGGGTCACCAGTTAATGTTTACTCTGAATTCTTGAATGTGCTCATTCCATGTATGTCAGGCACTGGAGGCTTAAGGTACATGAATGATGAGGCTTTCATAGGATTGGATGAGAGCGGGAGAGGTGGCGATCATTGCCAACTCGACCCAATGGAGGGTGAAATCAGCGTTTATCACATATCATTGCCCGCTGTGCCAGCAGATGCTCTCACGGATCCGTTCATATCAGATCCGTCTGATTGCTACTGATTCAAGCTGGTGCATATCGCTGACAAACAGCCAAACCGGTCAGGATGACAGCCAGTGCCCTTCACAGTCGTATCACTCGTCCAATCAAGCTAAACGGGTCTGTTTTCTTTCACTTTGACCTATGGGATTTGGCGCCTAAATATGACAGAAGCACTCACGGCTCAGCTCACATAAGGCTAAAGTCCGACCGGAATTTATCCACTGCACGCGTCTCAAACATTATTCCGTGGCTACAAAATGTATAAAAGTTTAATCTCTTAAAGTCAGAGGTGACAGCCAGTGGATCCATCTTCATAAGTCATTCATTTTAGTCAAATGCCAGAAGTTTTCAAATAGATTAGCTCAAATACTGTATATTAGGATCCATTGTGGTAAATTCTTTGTTAAATGATGTCCAGGACATCTAGAATAAAAACATCCCATTGGGGGATTAAAAAAGCCATATCTTAAGAAATGTTACCGTAAAAATCTTTTGCATTTTATTGTACTAATTACACATGCACACACATATATACTGTATTTATATACTTGTTTATTCATGGGTTACTAATGTGAAATTTAGAATTCTGTTTCCATGAAGGATACTAAAATATATCCATTACATAATTTTCTTTGATCATCGATTCTTGACCTCGGAAGAGGGTCATGCAATCAGTGCTAAAATATGTTTGTAAAAAGTATGAATAATTTTTGTGTGTTTGTGAGTATACATAACAACCCAGTGAAGTCTATCTCATATTTATTTAACTTAAAGGGCATTTAGATGTTATATTTTCAGGCTGCTGATTTATAAACTACATTTCCCATAAGGGCAATTTCTGTGATGAAGTGGCAGCAGGTTGTGTGTGTGGAGTGGGACTTCAGCCTTGTCGAAATGTGCCTGTTTATTTTTGGTAAGTTATGCTGCTCTTAATGGCCACTCCGGTTGTCTCCAAGTCGTCTCGTCAGTCCTGTCAATTCAACCACTCCAATAGCCACTATTCTCCTCTTGAAGAATCCTAAGACATTCGGATGCTCAGGAGGAGGTGGGAGTAGAATTGCTGCTCTTTCACAATGAACGAAGGCTGCTGAGGTGGTTCAGGAATCCATGAAAACACCTCCTGAATGAATCCCTATGGGTTAAGGTACATTTAAGTGGAAGCAGGCCATGGGGTGAATTCAGAATGTGCTGGAGGGATTACACATCCCATCTGGGCTGTGGAGGTCTTGGTATCCGCCATGAGGAGCTGGAATACTTGACCACGAGAGGAACATTTGAGCTACTTTGATTAGCATGCTGCCACCATAATCCAGGTGGGTGAATGGATATAGGTCTGGAAAAGCCCATAATGACACAGGAGAAAACATGACCTCCTCCGAAGAGGTAACAGTAATGATTTTCACCAATATCGAATCAAGTTCTGTCAAATCAAGTCTCCACATCACTACACCCCTAATCAATCATTACTGCGGGACGGATGAGTGGCAGTTGGGTGCTGCTTAATTGTTTAGATGCATGGGGACATGCATGGATGTGGGCTGTATGGATGCAGCCTTTATTAGCCTTTATGAGATTAATGAGCAGTTTGGGTGGGAGGGAAAATATGCAAATAGCATGCAAATGATATTTGCCATTCTATTCCTCCCTTTGTTCATATAATCTCTGTTGAAGATGCATAGCTTAGTCTCCATATGGAGGTCGATGAGAGTAATTCGTCAACATAGATGGCAGGTTTGGAGCCGAAGCCCAGTTCCTGACGTCACAAAATGCAGATTTCAAGAACCAATCTAAAAAGGACATATTCTTAAACTGTTCATTGTACACGTGTGGGGGTCTGTTACTCTATCCTCAACACAATTTATGACTTTAAGAGAGTGGAGGGGTTCTTATGGGTAAGAAGCATCGGTATTGGTATCAATAAAATCCTAACTTGTACCAAAGCATTCTAACAAAGGCTTTTTGCTGTCCGGGTTGGGCATTCAGTAAAAATGCTCAACTTCCAACCCGACTTGGAAAGGCTGCATCAGAGGAAGCTAAATGCAGCCTTGAGAGAGCCAAAAGAGAGTAAACGGGATGAAGAAAACAGAGCACGACAGCTAACGAATGCTAAAAAAGAAAGTGATCAGAAATAGAGGAGCAAATGTAGGAGAGAAAGATGGAGGCGGTGAGGGATGAGCCTGGTAGAGAGCAGGAGATAAGCAGAAGGGAAGAGGGAGAGAGTGAGTGTTTGGGTAGGTGACAAACAAAGATGGAGAGAGAGAAAAAGGAGAGAGAGAGTTGGAGGAGTAAACCGGTTGGAGAGAAAAGGGTTTTAGGCAGATTAAAGGAGCCAGGCAGGCCTCTTAAGACCATCCACCTAATGAAATATGTCAAAGCCCATAAAGAAACACTGAGGCCACTTAGGAATAGGGGGAGGCTGAGGGGGGGGATGAGGAGAATAAGCCACGTCAGCAGAAATATAATTTTAAAAAAGACGCAAAAGCCCTGTCAATACGCATTAGCTCAGACGTCAAAGGGAGAGGAGAGGGACGCTGCAGCGAAAAAATGGATCACTTTATTCATCTCGGGCCTGAAGAGTTATGGCCATGGATCAGAAATGCCAGGAAAACCGCAGCAGGATGGGG
>OMNV01001992.1:60991-78901 GCA_900303265.1 Brotula barbata
GTTAAAGGATCCGTGTGGGTGTGTGTTAGTGTGTAAGAAACCAGAATGGCGCTATGAGAGTATTTGAACTCGCCTACTTGATGAAGCAAAAGCAACCACGCATAAGGATGGGGGAAAAAAAAGGTTTGTAGAATGAAGAAGGTGTTCAAGCTAAATCTTTGTGAATGCTGAGAGACAAACCTATTCTTGGATATATATGGAACAGAAGCCGGTTTGAGCATTTACAAAAGGTTCTAAACTGATAGCGTGCGACTTATGACCATCTAGAAAATGGTGTTTGATGAAGAAGTGGTGCGCGATGTCTGATGTCCCGCGATGCCTATGTTAATCAGCGTTTCGGTGCAATTAGGATAAGCAGCTATGGAGAAGCTCAAATCACAAATTTGATGACTTGTAACTGGAGCATAATCAAAAAAAATACACGGATATGTTTAAATGCACTTTCAAACTGTAATTATACCCCAATTAACAACTTTGTGTGTTTTGCGTCATCCAATCACACACTTACCGTGTCTGTCCCCGACCAGCGATCCCATGTTGCTCTCATCAGCCACTAGGAAACAAAACATGAAAAAAACCACACATGAACTTAACATTTTGCATGTTTTCGTTATTGATTGTATTGGTCCAGGTCTGACTGTACTGTTGTCTAAACCTGTCAGACGAAAGATATGGGAGGATTAGCGAGGGACAAAATGAGACGGACTGGAGGAGGAAATGAAAAAGAAAGAAATGAGAAAAACAAAAGAAACAGATTTATTATTGTGACTGTGAGGGAGAGAGAGAAAAGAGAGAGGAGAGTGACAGGACAATAAAGGGAGGGAAACAAAATGACACCACCACCACCACTGCCTAATCAAACCAAACAGGATTGCAGTCAGCTGCCACAGGCAGTGCACCATGGGAAACAATAATGGGCTTTCATTATGTCACCATTTCTCTTAAGTAATCTATTTCATTTTTTTATGAAGTGGATTTTCCCAGGAGAGAAAAGGAGAGGAAGAGGAGGGTTTGGGGGAGAATATTATTTTAACCCTTTAAGGTCCTTGGTAATGGCAGTAATCAAAACTGGAGAACCTTGTTTATGTCAGTCCTGCTTGGATGGTAATAAGGGTAAAGTTCTATTTGTATGTTTTTTGGTTAATTGGTCAGTACAGCTGCTGGAGGGCAGCAATTAACTTAAGAGTGGCGCAAAACCAAAAGAGTCTTGTACTCAGCTTACAGCAGTGTAGCCAAATGCTCATAGAAATTTAACACCAATTTTGGATGCCATTTTGTTGTATAAGTCATTTGATTGATTTTTAGTTTTTGCACATCTCCAGGCAACAGGATGTTACTATAGGATGGAGATCCATGAAGAAAGTACAGACTTATCCACATGTTAGGAGAACATTTTGAGGCGATGCTGAACTGATTTGTATTTTAGTAAATTTATAACTTCATATAAAGGAGCCTTAAGAGGCTTTAACACATTACCATGGATATATGCAAAACCTTATGTGTCAATTCTATGTACTACATCCTTGCAAGAGAATATAACAGATTTCAAAGTAAGTCAATAAGCTAGATTGTACAGCTTGAGTTTTTTCCCTTTTTCTTTTAATGGACACTTATTCTCCATGGTGTTTTTCCCCACGCATGTTCTGAGAGAATTTTTCATGAATGGTGTCCTCTTGGGAAAATGATGTCAGCAGTCCTGTCACAGGACCTCTTTTAGTTATGTATAAGGAAGTGTTTGGAAATTTAGTCCAGCGAGGTTTAACCAAAACCAAAGTTATTATTATTCATGAACATGTTTTAATGCAACCCTGATGTTTCACAGATGAACTTTGCCTGATTGATCTAAAATATGCTTATCTTTTGTGTGAAACACCGTTTGTGACGTGTAAAGTGTCCAATACTCTATGTTCATGTCAGCATGCAGACACCGTGTGTGTGTGTGTGTGTTGGCTCTGAGTCAACAAACTGTGATTTCAGGTCAGTACAGCTCATGCCTTTCTGTCAAGTGGTTCTTTAATAAAAGTAAACATGGTGCCTCAGCTTAGATACATGTGACTGTAAACCCACCGCGACGATTCACACAAAGGAAAACTCTCCTGGGCAAAAAGGCTCTGTAAGTGGACCGAGATCCAGATTTCCGACTACGGAAATAATTTAAAATAATTTAAAGATGCTTCCAGGTTCCCTGAAATATGAACCATAGCCAAGAGTGTTCACAGTGGGAGGTTACTGTCCTTAGGCAGAGAAAGTCCTTCCTGGGTCATTTTTCCCTCTAATATTCCAACAAGGAGGATGTGATGAGTCAATTAGTATAATGTGGCGCGGAAATTATGTGCTTCTTTGTCATTTTGTATAAATATGGATTTATACAGGCTTTCTTCACTTCAAGGGACAAAGGTGGATTGGTGGTGGAGTGAGACTGACCACCTCCTTGTTGAACCATAGGTGGGAAATTTTTTTTGCTGCTAAACGTAAACGTACTTAGCGATCATCACTGTGAATGTTCCAGATTTATTACTGCAGCTCTCCCAAAACCCCCCACAAAACAAATCAATGTATTATATGTGATACTGACTGCCAGAATGAGCTCAGTAGAATAGGAAATATGTGGACATTTAAAGCGTATTTTTTGCCTCTGTGATTAATTTGTTGAGTAAAAATTGTGGACACAGGGTCAACTTCTGTGAGCTATGCATTCAGTGCTCCTGCCATTTCTACACTGTAAAGACCTTGTTTCACCCCTTAGCACTTTAGAGATGAAGGGGGTGAACAGAAGATGAAACTGATTGAGATGGAGGTTGGCCAGAGACAGAGATGGAAAGCAGCAAGGTGGAGAGATAGAGGTGGAATTGGAGGGGATCCTCTGTGCAAGAGAGAGAGAAAAGGTGTGTGTGTGAGTGTGTATACCACCCTGGCGTGTAAAGAAAGCCAATCAGCTTGGGTGGCAGAGGTTTGTGCTGCAGGAAGAAAGCCAATCACTGAAGCTAATGAATCAGGATTGGATATCAGAGAGGGGGATAGAGAGGGAGAGGGGGAGAGAGAGAGAGAGAGAGAGAGAGAGAGAGGGCAAAATGAAAGAGGGTAACAGAGGATGAGGATAAGGAAAAGAAAGGATAAAAAATAAATGACAGAGTCAAGCAAAGTCAAGCAACAAAATGATAAAAGAAAAAAGCAAGAGAGGGAAAGAGAGATACAAAAACTGATACAAAAAACAGAAAAAAACACAAACTTCACTATTAGAGTGGATATTTTTTCACTGAAGAAATGTATAGAACAGAAAAAGTGAGGGCGGCAGAAAGACAAAAAGAGAGAGAGAGGGACAAGCAGTCAGCTCAGCAGGAAACAGGAGGATATAAGCTCTTTCATTTTCACCCTACACACACACACACACACACACACACACACACCTAACTACGAGATTGGAAACCTTGTGCATTTGATTTACACTGAGAGGAACAACACACACACACACACACACACACACAGACACAGATAACGTGTTCATCCAGTCCGCTGGCAAGCCCCAAGGTTTATGAGGTCAGGAGTTGAACTCCCTGCAGGCTGTGGATAATAGGCGAGGGCTACGATACACAACAAAGACACATACAGATAAGACGCATGCTCCTGCTGTGTGCGTGTGTGTATGTGTGTGCGTTTGTGGTTACTCTCAATCTGCGATTAAACTGGAACAAGTTGGAGACAAAGCCACGGTTTGTGTTTGTGGGCTTGTCTGTGAAAACATGCTCGAACAGCATGGACGGAGACATCTTTCATCAATGGAGGGACCTCTGTCTGTCTGTCTGTCTGTGTGTGTGTGTGTGTGTGTGTGTGTGTGTGTGTGTGTGTGTGTGTGTGTGAGTGCGTTCACTAACCGAGGTCCATGCTCTTGGAAGCCCTGCTGCGAGGTGTGTTGTCTTCTTTGTAGAGACCTGCAGCACTCTGAGGGGTCTGCAGAAAATCGCTGCCAAACAAGAGTGAGAATTAATTGACTTTAACCGATCAATCAATAAATCAATCAGTTTGTATGCAAATAATTCTACATTTCTGAGGAAAGTGTTACACGTGATTGCTTGACCCAGTGAGTGGGTAGATGCTGTGGTATTCTAGGTAGTAACTGTGATGTTATTGTCATTCTTTGTGAACACAACAGTAACAACGGTGGCTAAGGTTTCTATGCTGCATATGGTGGTTGTTACAACAGTCAAGGTGGTTGCTATCGTGTTTTTGATAGTTGCTAGGATGGTTGGTATGATGTCTGAAGTGGTTGTGATGGTGTTCTAGAAGGTTACTGTGGTGTTTAGGGTGGTTGCAATGACAGCTGCTATGGTGTCTGGAGTAGTTGAATGGGTGGTTGTAATGATTTTCTGGGCAGTTGTTAGGGTGGTTGTCATAGTGTCTTGGGTGGTTCCTAGAGTGTACCAGGTGGTTGGGTGGTTACTGTGGTGTTTATAAGACAGTTTATAGACCAAGCATTTCACTGACAGACAGACTTAAGGATACAAAGATGAATTTCCTGAGACCCAATTCACAAACATCATTTGACAGAAAGACACAGACAATCCACAAATGAAATTTGCCTGCTTTTCACAAAACTTACAGAGCTACTGTGTGTGTGTAGAACTACTACTTGTGCTCATTTTACCAGCGGACCAAAAAAAATTATGCACACCCACAAATATAAACAGGAGGCAAATAACAAAAATAAGTCCCCTTTAAAGCTGGCAGGAAGTGTGCATTTACTGTTTACTGGTGCAGTTAGTGTGTGTAAAGCCCACAAAAAGAAGTTTTATTTCCTTCTATAATGCTATCACCATAATTACTCATACATAATGCAAATAGACGATTGCAATTAGAGCACGCCGTGTAAATAATGCATATGTGCATTGTAATATTTAGTGTAATGGCTCTTCTTTATCTCGTAACACAGCACCTCGCATTAAGGCCACCATTAAAGTGTAATAACCCCATCCGTGTGTATGCTTTAAGAGAGTGCTGATGGTGCAGACTGTGTGTGTGTGTGTTTGGTGGGAGGGTACCTGCTTGTTGGGTGTGTTGGAGGTAAATCTCTTTTCATTTCCTCCACAGAGCCAGGAGAGGGTGGCGGCTGGAAGTCTTCCCTCCACTCCTCCACGTCGTTGCTGTGGTGACTGTAGCCGCCATTGGTGGCGGGAAACGAAGCTGAGGAGAAACACAACAACGTGAGAGATTAAGCGCAGAGTTTATTGTTGAAATAGAAAAGGTCGTCAGCTTTTCCCCTTTTCTTTAGCTACCTCCACCAAGGACAATCTGTTTTTCCCTGTATGAGGTATTGTAGTGGCTGAGTTAATTTCTAGACTTAGTGAGCTAGTTATTGTGTTGTGTGCTGAATTGAAGAGTTATTTATGCGGTGAGTCACTTGAGTTCGCTAGGAGGTCGTTAGGAGGTCGTCCAACCCCAGTGTGATTCTTTTGGTATGAGGATTCCTGTCGCGTGTGCCCAAGTGAGCTGAACTTTCCAGGCAAAACCCAAACTAATGGGGTTAGCAAAGAAGCACTTTTAATTTTATTATACACGGACGCCATCGACTTCCACTCCCAGACAACGATTTATACGTCAAAACATGTTTAATGAGGCACATTAATCACAATAGGTGAGACAAGACACTGCACACGAAGGCAGGTTTGAATGCAGACATTAGACAGAATGAAAAGCAGTTTGTCCTTGATTTGGGGATCAATAATGTCAATACAGAGCTTAACGTGGGCCGACAGTCAGAGCATAATGCTATAGATCAAAGCCACACACACGCACAGCCCCCACAACAAAGCACACTCCAAACACACACAAACACACTAAACCATTTCCATACAAAAGACAGCTTCAGTCCAACTTCGCTGCAACTCATCCTGCAACATTTCCATAAACTGTAAACCCGACGCAGGAACCACCGCATAATTTCCCCATTGTAGAGCCTTTGTGTTTAAATCCCCGCAGTCCAAAATGACTGCACAGCCGCTCCGTTTGATGGAGAGCTGGCAGTCTCTGAGAGAGAAAAAAAAAACCCATCCCAGGGGGTGAGGGATGGGAGGCAGGCGAGGGAGAGGAAGATGAAGATGAATCTAAAACAGTTTGTTAGGCCTTTTTTGAGATGCCACGCGATATCCAGTATGCAAATCCGGCCCACTTAGAAGCCATTTCATCAGCGTAATGATTCCAAGGTCAGATCTTTTGCACATGAAAAGGCAGCATTGTATTCGTGAAAACTAAGTTAATGACTCTGCTTTCTCCTGTGATAAATATTCACGAGAATGAGAAGGGGAAGAAGCAAAGGAAAACACAGACAGCTTGGAAAATCTGTTAAAATGTTGGAATATTGGAATTTGAAATACGGGATTGACCTAGAAATGCCTGACAAACACAACGTGTACACACAATCACAGACAACGGTTACACACGCAAACACTCAAAGCTTTATGTTGACTGACAGCCCAAATAGCTAAATACTGTGTGTTTGTGTATGTATTTGAGTACTCACCGCTTCCTGGGTTGTTGTGCGCATATTTGTCGTTCATCTTTGGAGTGTGATTCACTCCATTTATAGACGGCTCAGCGGTCGGGGGTCTGGAAGAACCCTGGTTCACAGGAGGCCCATTATGGCCCCAAGACACCTGGGGCTCCTGATAATACAGGAACAGATAAAGAGACAGCTGAAGACACACTGAGACAGGAAAGCCACCATATTCCCCGTGAACAGTCTGTGTGATAGTTTTTATTCAGGGAACCTGGAAGTCACCATAAAGACATAATCCTTAGTTTTGCGTTTTTCACTCTCGTGACTGACATCTTGTGGTAATAGGGGGCAACAAAAGCAGGCTGTGATCAACAACTCCCATAATTTCTGTTCCTGCGCTGTTGTAGTGTTCGACATGCAGGGAAAGATTATGGATTGACAGACACCAAAACAATCTACTCATAGATAAATGCCTTCTTGTGAACGAGACAGTTTCTTTTTTCTTTTTTTTCAACAGTGGAGTCAAGACTGGTTTGTCCAGTATTCTTTCTTCCATTACTTAAAAGCTACTTTGAAACAAGCATAACAATAAGCACCCAAGACAACAGGCAGCAGAATTAGGACCCAGACTATTGCAGATCTTTGAACTGTTACAGCTGCATGTTCAAAAAACTTGATGTTGATGCTCACAAGATACACTTAGTTTTTATTTTGGTCTACATAACATCTAGCTTTGTGCTATCAAGGAAGTAACAAGATAGACCCAGATGCATCCTCCAGACCTCGGTAGAGAAACATAAATATCTACAGAATGGTACAACTTACAACAAGAAATAAGGCCAGCAACTGACTTCAGATTGAATTTCACATTAAATCATACAAATTTGCAAAACTGTCAGTGTATCACTTTAGGATAATCCAGAGTGTTCAGACAGGCATATTATCGAACAGCCATTCAGCTCTACAATCCTCCCCGATGATGAAAGGGGCTGGGGGGATGAAAGGAGCTATTTCTACTCAAAGAGACGAAGGGGAACGCTGTCAAAAACAAACATCAACACACCGCACAAAGTCATCTACAGGATGTAATAATAAAACGCATTCCGATAGCATCGGGATGTCATAACGTGGATCACAGTGCTTTCAGCAAGTCATGGAGTCCCCAGGGAATCATTAGCACACACCTCCCATCCTCACGTCACCACATTACAGCCATCAAGCCGCTCATAGATGTCAACATCTTACATATACAGACAGGTCTGCTGGCAATCACTCCCCCACCCGTCTATCAATCCATCCATCCCTCCATCTGCAGGAGCTGACGGTAGCCCGAGGCAGGTATACAGCCAGCCAGATATCTTAATCCCCAAACAATAAGATAAAGGGGGAGGGGGGCTCCTGTCTCCCACCAACTGCTGCCACAAAAGACTCACCCTGCCTCACCTAACTGCCTAAACCACATCACCGTTATATCACCTAGCAGGGGGGAGAAGGAGGGAGAACAATAGACAAGAAGATGGACGTTCCACAGTGGGTCAGTGTCAGTCAACCTATTAACCTCACTGCTCTCTGTCGCTCTTTCCATAAGGCTTTGTAACCCTCCTGTTCAGTTTGTGACAAAAGAGAAATAAAGCTCTCCTCTCATGAGTCAGTTTCCATCTTTCTCCATTGCTCTCTCCCACATCTACCACTTCATCTCTCTTTCATCTATTTCTGTTTGCTTCCCTCTCCTTGTCTCTTTCTCGATTGCCGCGTCTCCGTCTCTGCTCTTGTTCATCTATTTCTGTTTCCATTTTTCTAGATTGCCATCTCTCTTTCTTTTCTGTTTCCATTTGTCTCTCTAATGGTCTCTCTTGCCTTCTGTCTCTAATTGCCCCCTTTGAAATATCTGTCTCCATTTTCATTTTTCTGTCTGTCTTTTTCTCAATTGCTGTCTCACTCTCTGTCTGTCTTTCATTCCTCAGTTTCCATCTATCTGGCTTCCTCCTTTCTTTCTCTGTCATCTCCCTCTCTATTGCTCGCTATCATCCCCAGACCTCCACCCCGGTCTCCATGTCTTTCTTTTTCACTCTGTGAAGGAGTGAAAGAGAGATGGACATTCCTCAGTGAGAAGTGTCTGCTGTGATTCTCCCTCTATTGTTTTCCTTCGCACTTGTTCTCTCACACCTTCACTCACTCTCTCTCACACTTTCCCACGCGCTCTCTGTCTCGCTCCCTTGCACTTTCTTTGGCTCTCTCTATCTCACACACTCCCTCACTCGTGCGCTCATGCTCACTTACCTTTGCCCTCTCTCTCTCTCTCTCCCTCTTTGTTATCTTTCTTTCCCTTTGAGACTCTCTCTCTCTCTCTCTCTCTCTCTCTCTCTCTCCCCCTCTCTCTAGTGGTCAACTCCGGTACTTCTAGTTCAACTTCTCTCCTCTCCAGCTTTGTGTGTGAGGTGGCAGACCCACACATTGTGAGGCCAGTATAGGGGTCTGCCTAATACTGGTATCGCACACATGTTCACCAATATGCACCAATATGAAAACTTATGCCTAGTGATTTAAACTGGGTGCTCACCCAACATTGTTTGCATAAAGTTATTTCTCTCTCTCTCTCTCGCCCAGTGTCTGTCTCTCTGTCTCCCCCCCCTTCCATGTATAAACCATAAGGTGGAGGCCGATGCCAGTCAACCAACTAACCCCACTGTTGGTCTCTGGTGCACACACAAACACACAATCACATTATCAATGGCCGCCTGTCTACTTTAACTTGGCTTCACAAAGGGTCGTCATGGTTCAGTCACGGTGTTGTCCGACTATGTAGACAGAGCTTCACTTCCACTGTCTGTTACGCTTTATGTTTTCATCGGGTCCTTCATCCAGGAGTCTGTGTCACTTTCTACAGAGAAGATGGACTAAACTGCTATGACCCATTCTAATCCAGAACCAGATTAAACTGCTATGATTCATTCTAAATAAAAACTAAATCAGATTAAAATTTTAAAGATGAGGGGCAGCTTGTTGATGTCACAGACCTCATTGTCAATTGTGCATAAGAACAAACTCACAACATTTCTGTTATTCATTAAAAATGTTCCTTCCTTTGTGGGTTGATTGACGGATGAGATTTAAACTTGAGATTTATAGAGTGAAATCAATAATGTATAGGTGTCAGATTTTATGTAAAATAATTATGTAATATTGTGACACTATTTTTTGTTACAAGAATGAACATCTATTTTATCTATTTAAGATATAAAGCATTTTCTCCCTCAAAATATTACTTTACATTCTACCCCTTCTCTAAAAATATTACAAATTAATTCTTGTAATATTTCCACATTTCTTTCTAATTGTAATGGCCTGGTTGGATTGTCGAATTAAATGTGTTTTTCAATGAAGTGACGTATGTAGTGCCTACTTGCAGCGTGTTTTTTCCGTTTGTTGACAAAATCTGTGAGATTTCAGACAAAAGCTCCTGTAAGCATGAATCCTCATGGTAAACAATGTCTTTCAAGAAGCTCACCAAGAGGTATCCAGTTTGCTCATATGTGGATGTATCGGTGACAAGAACATGTGGCGGCAAATATGCTGCGACTAACAAAGGAAGAAACAACCAATAAGGGCAGAGACAGACGGATGGTCACTGCTAAACCTTGTCAAATCTCGGCTGAAAGAAAACCAAACACAGATGTCTCCTGCTTTCTTGTTGATTCCCATGTGAAAAAAATATAACTTTGAAATTAAATATTAGGGATTTTCTCTGATCACGGTTATGTAGTGGGTGTGCAGATCCCTCATGATTTCAACACAATGAACTGTAAAACACCGAGATTACTGTGAATTACAGAACAGCCCTACAATTTGTTTTTATTATCTAATATAATAATATGATATGTAACTATTTTTATTATTATTGAGCCCTACGGATGAATCACCTGGTTGCATCTACATGTTTAATGATTTTCATGTCCTGATTTCAGCTCAGCGGGTAAGAGATGAACAAAAGCAGAGCAGCAGAGAGAAGCCAAGAGAAAAAGGATGCAAATGTTACTTATTAAACAGGAAACGAAGGAGAAGAGAAGTCCATGGAGGAAGACTCAGCATGCAGGAGGCTTCAGATAAGAGCTTTATTCACAGAGGAGAAACAGGGAGGTGAGACAGGACAGCACAGAATACATACAACCTTTAAAACCAGAAAAAAAGTAGAAAATGTCCATAAATTAATTTACAGAAAGTGGAAAGAACAGGTTTGGCTTCACAGCAGGTAGACAAGAACCCGAAGACAAATCTGATTTTAGGGAGTAAAAACCAACGTTAGGGAAAGAGTGAAGAAATTAACAGTATTTATAAAAACTGAAAAGCTTTCAGCAAGATGAAAGAAACGCCTCCACCCCATCCATCATTACTCACTCACTGTGTTTAAACAGCAAGATTTAAAAAGTGAAGTTTTCCTTATTTTACTCGCCACCTTAAATTAATCATTTACTAATGGAGTGATTCATAATGTACAAAGATTTTAGGAGCATTATGAGCTGAATGAATGTAAGCGATCCAGGTGAATTTGGTTAATCTCCATCTGTTATTAAGAACGATCATGTACAACAGAGTATTAGGACCATGGATGGAACAAAAATACAAATCAAAGTTGTAATATTTCAAGAAAAATACTTATACTTGTAATAGATTATTTTCCTCAAAATATTTGTTTATTTTCTGGTTTCTTGAAATATTATAACTTCATTTCAATGTTATTTTTAAATGCAACTATTGCAATTTTATTCTACTAACTCTTCAACCTTTTTCTCATCAAATTCCAACTTTCTTCTATTCAGAGGACTTTTTCTTGACATTCTACGACTGTTCTTGCAACAGTCATGATCAATTTTGTTTATGAAAAAATACACCTTTATTCTTCCAACATTTTAACCATTAAATTGAAATTCTCATTAAATTGTGATTTTATTCGCATGTATCTTTGACTTTTTTCTCATTAAATCACAAATTTATTCTCACAATCTCACTTTTGAGGCACTGGCCCTAATATTCCGTTGTTAGTTATATATCGTTCTGTTCTTCTGTTGTATAACCATGAACAAATAATGCTCCGTAGCAGTTTACAGGCTAAATACATTTGCAGTGAGTGTGTTTCAAAGTCCACCAGACAAGCACTGGTTGTGCTGCCTAGTGAGCACCTGGTTGTGCACGTAGTTGTGTACATGAACGTGTTTGTGTTTGTTTGTGTGTGTTTGACTGTGTGTGCTCGAGTCCCTGTACATCTGCCCCGCCATGGCCCTGATATTGTCCGTGTAACTGATACCGGGCCTGTAGCTGGAAGTGTGTGTATAGCACTGCATGTTGTCCTGAGGGTCAGGACACGTTTGTCTGTTGTCGAGCTGGGTGTCACTGTGCACGCCAGTGAGTGTGCGGCTGCGGTTGTATCTGTGTTCATATCCATGACAACCTGTGTTTACACTGTTTAATGTGCGGCTGTGGGAAATAGATCCTTGGCCAGATCTACATTGTGTTCTATTGTATTCTACTTCATCATGACTCCACTCATCATCCACGACAGCATGCTTGAAATCAAATGTGTATGCACTGCTTCTGTCCCCATGGTTAAAGCTGTATGTGTTAGTGCTGTGTCTGTCCCCATAGTGCTGCCAGTGGCTGTGCCGCAGCGGCTCAGAGGCTCGCCTCCTCAGGCTGTGGAGGAGGGAGGAGGAGCGGCGAGGTGGAGGAGGCTGACGCTCCGGGCAGAAGTTGCCCGCTCGTACCTGATTGCCTGCTTGGTAGGTGGAGGTGGCCTTTGGGGCAGAGCTCGCTGAAGGATTGACAGCGCCCATCTGTGGGAACAACAAAAATAAAACTGCTTGTGTTGGATATCAAGCAGGATTATGATACAGGGTCGAACATGGCAGAACACTGAACATCAGGTAGCCGTGTAAAAGTCTGACGGTGGTTGTCTGTTTTTCTGCAGGTTGAAACATTTCACAAAAATGATACAAATCCTGGTGTACCTGTCTGGCTGTTCGGAGCAGCACCAGCTGGATGGTTCCCCTGGCGTTTCCCTCTGAAGACATGGATCTTCTCAGCGTGTCCATGGCAGCATGATTGGAATGTCCAAGCAGAGACTCTCCATTCACTGCAACCAGCTGGTCGTTGACACACAATCGACCGTCCTGTTAGAAGGAGAAAAACATTAAGTTATCACAAGAGCACAAGAGAGAGAGGGAGAATGAGTGAGTAAGAAAGAGAGAGAGAAAGAGAGAGGGGGGTAAAATAGTGAGTGAGTAAGAGAGATAAAGAGGAAGAGAGGGATAGACCTTGTAAGCGGCTCCTCCGTGAATAATGGACTTGATGAAGATGCCTAGGTCCTCTCCGGTCTCCCTCGACTTGTTGCCCTTCAGACTGACTCCCAGGCCAGCCGAACCCGATTCATTGAGGGGGATCTCGTACATGAGCTGTTTGCGTCCATCCTCCGGCACCAGGCTGCCAGTTTCCTCACTTTTCTGTCGTAAAAAAGAGGGAACAAGAACTGTATGAAATTTAAACCATCCTAATTAGTAAAACTGTAACAAACCTGGGGCCCCCTTAGTTAACCTGCGGTGCCCTTTTGTATTTTACCTGCTGCCCAGCATTTTGGGGGACGTTCTAGACTGTTGTGTTTTGTGCGGAGCGGACCCAAAAATTTCTAAAGAACTACAAACTGTGGCACTGTCTTCCATTCAGAATGTATAGAATTGTGAAAGGAGCTATGAAGCAGCTGCACTGGAGAACAGAAGAGGAAATATTGGGATGTTGGCCTTCACTCACCTCTCCTATCCTATCCTTCTATCTGAACACTTCAGCTAACGTTGACAGGATTTATATTTGGCTGAATGCTCATCATAAAACATCATATCAGCACCATGGTCATTTCTCTCATTGGAGCCCAAACTTTTAAACATTTCATTCCCAGAGAGCTGCGAGACGGAGGAAAGCTGCTTCATGTTTAATGCTCATCTGAATATCACTCAAGGAACATAAACTGATTCACTAACATCATTTAATGAAAACAGTGACATTTCACAGCTGAACTTTGTCAGGTTTTTAAAAATCCGCCCTTGTTTTGTGTCGAGTGGAAGGCAGAAACACAGCTGATGATTATACTGAAGAGGAGAAATAGAAAAAGGAGCAGTGAGCAGGATTAAAGAGTCAAGAGGGGTGAAGAAAGGAGGAGAAAGGAACAGAGACGAAGAGGAGCAGGTGTCGTGTGCTGGAAAGAGATATAAAGGCGGCGAGAAAGTGAGGAAGAAAGGCGCCGCAGAGAGGTTATTCCATTTGGAGATGTGTGGCGCAGACGAGGAGCATGCCATTTCTAAAGGAAACATAATAACGTTTTCATACCTCCTCCTGCAGCGCGGTGGGCGAGGCGCAGAGGAGTGTTTAAAACCAATAACCCATCCCTGAGGTATTCATGTCCCGCCTTCCTTACTCCTTACATTTCAACCTTCTCCCTTATAATATCTCAATCTACAATCTGTCTCATCCACCACAAGCCATCTCTCCCTCTTCATCGTTTTCTCCTACCACCCACCCACTCCTTCTAATGTGAAAGAAGTGGCCAAGGCGGCGGCAACCGTGAAAATGAAATGGGGCGAGAAGGAAGGAGGAAGATGACCTCATCATCATCCTGTATTCCAGCAATGACGTGACTGGTCAACTGTATCACTTGACACCAAAAATGTTGTACTTGTACAGACCTGGAGCCTTGTTTATACCCTTTGTGTACAACACATTCTACGCAAACATTCACCTTTCTAGCAATGAACTTTATGAGATTATGTGATAAAAAAAGGCAAAGGCACACACTTGTATGAAACCTCCCCTTTATAAAACCCTGCAAGCATGAAAATGCTTGCATGTGAAAAAAACTCCCACAACTTAACCATAAACGTTCGATGCAAAGGAAAGAGTGCATATTCAAAGAAGCCATGTGACCAAATGAGTGCAGTTTAACAAGAAATATGCAGTCACAGAGACAATGGCAGAACTCATGAGGGTTAATGAGGCAGGAGAGGAATTGGTTCATTCCATGGAGTAAGAATGTCAAAGGGAATTTTTAAGGAATATGCGCATAAATGTGGTGCTTGTCACAGGTTTAAGGATTGCCGGATTGCAAAAGTCTTACATCAGGCACCTCACTCTTCACGGATCAGGATCCATTATTCCTTCACTTCCACACTGTCATCACAGCACCGACAGGCTGGAATGAAGACGGACAATCCCCTCAGCATGTAGTTGTACCAAACCAATCCTCTGTGAACTCCATGCATGCTTTGATTATCAAACCACCGGGCTGACGCAGGCAAAGTTTTATCCAACAATCTTTACACTTTCACTTGTATCGTAACTTGTGGATTATCAGTGCAAGTAAAATATTAAGGATGTTTCACCCTGCAGTGCAGCAACAACCCACAATCATCGCTGGACTGTGGAGAAGCTCAGTAATTATCAATCAGCACGACCGGCACACTCAGCTCTGTGATCTGTTTAGGCAGAGCCACTATTCAAAGCTACACTGGTCTAAACTCTGAAAAAGTCAATATTGTCTATTTGTCTTTTACATATCCTGTATGGAATATTAATCTGTAATTTTTTTTTTCTTCTGATATTTAAATAAAAAAGTTAAGAGATAAAGTTAGAAAATAAAACAAAACGACAAAAATAAAGTTAAAAAGTATTTCTAGAAAACTGGAATTATTTGAAAGAAATGTGATATGCATTACATTACAATTGCAATTGTAATAATGTATGCCAAATGGAAGACTGGGTTTTTGGTTTACAACACAGAGCAGCCATTGAGGTTTAAATCAATGCTGTGAATAAGAAATTGCCCCATAAACTTATTAACTGGTTAAACAAATTTAGTAACAAGAACCACAAAAAAACACTGCTGATAACTGGAGATTAATCTTTCATATCATTGTGGAGGAAATGTGGCCCGCTCTTAGTTACAAAATTCCTTTAATTCAGCCATATTAGGTGTTGCAAGCAGAAAATGCCAGTTTTGTTCCTGCCATAGCACCTCAATGGGATTCAAGTCAGGACTTTGAGTAGGTCACTACAAAAACCCTGGTTGGTGACAGTTTGGAACCTGCGAGGCATTTCTGCTGGTCACATCTCTGCTGGTGCCCGAGTACCAGCTGCAGGGTCTTCAGCTGGAAGCCAGCCCTCCGTGATGTTTCACACCATTATCACATAACATCTCAGAATGGTACGGCAGCAGTAAGAGACGTCTCCCTGCCCTCCCTGAAGCTGGGATTTGAATGCCAGGGGATTTCACAACATTTCTCTTGGCATTCTGGCACTGATGCCTCAGCTTTTTTACTTTTATGTGCTTCCTGAATGACCTCTTCCCATGGAACTGTCCACTCCACTATCAAGACATGCTTCTTGGTTTGCTGACCACGGGACGACGTCAGGTCCCAGTCTGGTGATGGTGATGTCAGTGGGGAACCATAGCTGCTTGTCGAGGTCTGCTCTCATTGACCAGTTGTTCCCTGGGGCCAGGACTGACCTTCTGCACCAATTGTCCAGCTGCAACAAAACGGACGAGCTGTTTCTGATGAAATTGGGGCTTCATGTTCACTAAGACTCTCGTGCTTTCTGTGAGTTCTTCCCAGTTCCATAGCAGGTGGTCATGCCGCCACCTTTAACGACCCTGGGCCAAATCTTGCTGCCACACAGGATGTGGTGAGGATTTAACTGCGCTTTTTCACACAGGCCACAGTTCTATTCAGAGCTGAACCATTGTACCAGATTGGCTGTGCTGGGAAGGGTGTCATATGTGGCTCCGATTAAAATCTCAATCTTTACTGAGGTATCTGCTACAGGTCACTCCATCCCATTCGCCTTGGAAAATGCCCTCCCATCTTGTCACATCACTTTGGTGACCACCAAGTTCTTCAGTTTTTTGCAGATGCTTGGGACGAAGGCTGGTTATGGTCCTCCCCAGCCCAGACCAAATCTTACTTGTTGGTTTCTTCCATCAAGTTCTTCAATATAGAGATGGTATTGTCCACACATTTTCTATTTCATTTTGTTTGTTTCAGTCAGAGGAGTACTTGCTCTTATGCTTTGGATTTATGTCTTGCCACAGAACCAAATGGTGCTTAAACTTCAGATCATGGACTGACAAGAGGAGAAACCATTTCAAAATTACATTTATGAACCAGAACACAACGTGTTCCATGTTGGTGGAAATGAGGTAGCAAAGGAAACCTACGCTGACGGGACAAAGAACCAGGACCTATATGGAATTACAAGTTTGCAACTTCTTGGTGTGAAGCAACACTGTCTACTACTGGTGTTCATGTGCAACTGCAAAAAATTCAACCTTGGTTGAGGAGAATTCACTACTTCCTGCTCAAAAGAGAGACAGGAGGCTCAAGTATCAACCTGGGCAATTCTAACCACCTGCAATATTGAGCTGCTATAACACACTGAACACAATGAAAGGAAGAAACAGAGATACTGTGAAGTTAAGGAGACGACAAGTCAAAGCAAACAACTAAACAAAAGTGTTTATCTGTTCCATCTCGAGCCTTTTACAGCACTAAGTGATTCTCACTGGTGGTCCACACACACGCTCCTAGATCCCCTCTAATGCCCTTTCCTTGGGGGCAGATTAGGTCCCCAGGGTGGCTTAGATCCCTGACTCCAATCTACTCCCCTACCACAATTAGCCTAAAGCGACGACTCTTTATTCAAGGCCACCATCAATGCCTTCATTTGTGCTTAACCATTCTTTTTTCATTTTGGCCAATGTTAATGGATGACACGGATGAGTGTCAGTCTGATCCGCTCGTATCTGTGGTGTTAGGAATGTTGTGTTCAATCTCATTAAGGGGGATCAATATCACCTCTAGTTGTGCTGAATGTGGCTTCCACTCGAGCATGCAGTACTCAAAAGTATTTGTCCTTACTCTGATTAAAAGCAAAAATACCATCAAATCGTATCATGCACGGAGGTGTTGAAGAGTCGCAGTATGAGGCGCTTCTGAAATTACACCACACAGGGATTTCCACCATGACTGAGACTCTTATCTCATTTTAAGCAAATCTGTTGTGACACTCATTACACAAACTACAAGTTTTGTTAGCAGGAACTCTCACTTTCAGTTTGTCCTAGAAAATTACAGGATGGTACCTACAGTCTGGGAGAAAAATCTTGTGTGTGATTAGTTATCTTAAGTTTGCATCACAAACTGATAAATTTATACGCATTGATATTGCACACCTTAATTTAATCTAATTAATCTGATTTATTGCATCATTTAGCTGTACTATTTTGTAGTTGATTGTAATTGATAACTGAATCCATATGTAAATATCCAGAAAAACATGAAATTCTGTAAATTTGCTGAAAAAATTGGATTTATGACCTATTTTCT
>OMNV01001993.1:6221-18198 GCA_900303265.1 Brotula barbata
CGGGTGGGAAGTTGGAAGCAGAGCCTGGAGGTAACCAATCAGAACTTCTCCACCCTCCCTTCCTCTTCCAAAGCCACCGGGGTCTCAGGTGTGTGTTACACGAGCTAATACCTCCCAAACTTGATTGTTTGTGTAAGAGTAATCAGAGTTTTGTAAATTACCATTTTGGAAATGAAAGTCCTATCATTGGTAAACAAAATCACAATGCAGTGGAGGGAGCTAGAAATCGCAGGATAAGTTTTTCATACTTTAGCAAACCTCCAAATGATTATGAAGTGTAATTCTTCCTCGTGGGCCAAATGAAATGAAAAATTCATTTTTTATCAAAGATACAAAAAGCTGGAATTTGATCAAATCCGGTGCTTTCCAAACAAACTAAACAGGACCTGTGTGATCTCCGTGTTGGAATGGAACTCCAACAGCTAAACGCACATTTTTCTTATTTGATAATGTAATGAATGAGTGAGTTATTCCGTTTCCGAGCTATCTAACGCAAACGCAGTGAAATATTTATCACCAGTGACAAGGTGAGTAAGAATATCAATCACAGTCTCCAGACAGCTTGAGTTATTAAGTGAGCCAATGTAACAGTATTATGAATACCCAGAATAATAAAGTTATTTATCTCTCTTTCTTCCCCTCTGCATGCACATACGTGTGCGCGAGCGTGTGTGCGTGTGTCCATGTGTTTATGCGTCTGACACTATCAGACGGAGAGAAAGTGTCACATGCCTTCCTGTTCCTGTACCACCCTCCAACCCCAGAGCCGCAGACTCAAGGCAGTTTCCAGAATCAAACAATTTCACGCAGCTACTGGAGGAGGAAATGAACTGAGCCCAGAGCAATAATAAAATTATACAAATGTTATTACAGACTCGCCTGCTACTGTCCTACTTTAATTCAAATTTGGGCACTCCAGGCGCCGCTGGTGGCAGAGACCTTCCTGAATAAATCAACATTAGCTTACGTCTAAATTATTAAGGAAGTGGGAGACTTTCTTGTTTATAGTATGAATTATTAAACAAGTGTTTAACGCTGTTTTTCCTTCATGAATTCCCCAAATATTAATTGCTAATGACCTTTAAGGTGTGTGTTTTATCTTTTTGCCCCTCATGTCGTGCGCTGGAAATGTAGCATCAGAATTTTAAAATTGCAAGGATCTCAGATGCACTTTGCGATTCACTATACTGTACTTTTCTGCTATCCGTGTGATGTGCAAATGAGGCTGCAGTTTAGAACAATATTCATCCCGTATGGATACTGTTGGCACTGCTATGAAGGGAAATGAAAGTGATTGGATTATGCAGTCAGACACAGTGAAGGTTATCCACACGTTATCAGCATTCTGCTTGACAAAACGCGTCGGTTTGTTTTGTTGTCTGCCGTCACTTTAAATTTGCTTTATCCTATAATTGATGTGTCTGGAGGAGACTTTTGGAATGTTTACAACGCACATAGAGTGTATGTTGATGGACAATTTGAGTTTGTGTGCAGCATCTGTTCAATTAAACAAAGAAAATGAATCACAGTAAATGCAAACAAAGCCTACACACACTCACTCACACACACACACACACACACTACCTGTTTGTTGAGTATACAAGTGCAGTTAATCATGTGTTTGTGCAGCTTGTATCTATGTTTAGTTCCTGTTGACACTGAGTTAGAGAGGCGTTGATTCAGCTCTTTGGCAACATAAGAGATGATTATTGTAGCGTTGTGAGTGTCACTAGTCTTCTTCCAGTTTATGATCACCCATATTTGCATTCATAAGAGACAACATAATGCTCCTTATATCCTTAATCAAACCTCCCTGACACCATCTATTATCAAAATTATGATAAATTTACAGTTTATTACAGGCACAAGCAGCGATGGACTGTATTTAATGTATTGGAAATATATTTTTTCGACTTTCACGTCTACATCCTAAAATTTTTATAGTTGTAAATTGTATGATTTTACTTGTTTTTTTTATTATTACTTCATAATGTTTTGGTTTTTTAAAAGAGAGAGAATCTCCTAGCTCAAGTTTCATCACTAACATAGGATGTAGCATCGCTAGGCAGAGGCTAAGCTAAGCCAACCAATGTAAGTCAGCGTCTGAGAGGACGTCTAGAATAAAGCAGCAATAATTTGGCTGATTTGGTTTTATTTAACAATTTGGTGATGGTGATGCACATTTTATTTTAATTCAAAAGATTTGATATGATATTAGAGGGCACAAGACAACACAAGAAAGATAGCAAGCAGCTAATTGTGCGTTACAGACAACTCAGAGCTCTAATATTTCACACCTACGAGTGAGAAAACAACAACAACAACAGGCAGACAAACTTAAATCAGTGAATAAATGTGAGAGCAGCACAACAAACATCTGGTTGCAAACAGCAAAGACAGACATGCAGATTGTATATTTTATCATTCAGACATTAAAATGTGTGTTTGTTTTCAAAATACAAAATACCGTATTTTACTTTGATACATTGTTGGACACTGTATTTTGTTTATTTTATTTTGATACATTTGCGACACATTTTCATGTATTTTTGCCCATCCCGGGGCACAGGACTCTGACATAGAGACGGAGTATATGGATGGATTGATGGATGGGCTGCACTGCTAGGCCTAATAATCTGATATCAAAGTGTGTAAATTATACAGTTTGAACCTTTTACTGTGTATCAGCAGCACACATTTTATAACAACAACAACGACCAGAATCCGACAATGACAGCTTCCCTCACCCGTCTGTCTCTATTTAATCTTCAGACAAGCTAAGCCCTATAAATCAAAGCTGAGTTCCCACTCCACAATGCCTGTCCCAGGAGGAAACGGCGAATGTATGAAACATCAGATTTATGTACTCATTTATTTAGGCTGTAAAGATGATGAAGGGGAGGGAGGAGAACGTTGGCCCCGAGCCACCGTGGCCTTAAGGGATGCAGGCAGGATGCCTGCAGGTAGAGCCGGCTTCAACAATAGGCCTTTGACAACAACATTAATTAACATACAGTAGGATTTGACCGGTTAAAACTGGCAAGCAATGCAGGAAAAGGTCATCACAGTTCAATTGGCTTTAGTGGATTAGTAACCATACGCATAAACACCAACTGTAAGGGTAAATGCTTGAAATACTTGAGTAATTTACTCTACCCAGGGTGCTATCAAACCTGCTATTGCAGAACTCGGTGTTTGTCTGCTCTGCAATACTAAATCCCTCTGTGTAGCTTTGAATTAATGACTAAGTCTGGACCCATTTCAAATGAAATGTGGCTCAGACTTGTGAATAAAACTGACAGGTGTCTGCCCACGCCTGCAGTGTGAGCTGAACATCCAAGGATCGTGGCTGCCCTCCCCTGGAGAAATACAATCCGGAGAATGAAGGCCCAGGCTTGTGAGTAACCCAAAGGCCAGTAGGTGTCGCTGTTGTCACGCAGACAACACTCAGTTGGAGGAGAGGTGTGAAACAGGGTGAGGTGATGCTGAGTGGGAGTGAAAAACAACAACTTTGATTTAGTGTCTGAATTATGCTAGTGTTGTAGTCGTGCAAAGGCAGTACAGTTGCACCGTGTAGACAACTTGAGACGATGAGGCCGGATCATTTTCAAAAGATTGAATTGCGGCTTTACTTCTAGAAAATGAAATGGACTCCAGACGTAACAGATCACCTCTATTTCATCACAAAGTGGTATCATTTCCTGTGCTCTCTGCTGATGGAATGGCCTCACGTGAAGCTATTCTGAGAGACTTAACTCATAAGGAACACACATCACGGACATTTATCTGGCCACAGGGAGACATCATGTAAAGGTGGATGAGTCCATCCATCACGGATCCGAACCTTCCTTCCGCTGCCGAGCTTCTAAGACACAGAAAACCTCAGGAGCAGGAGGATCACCGGCCTCACGTGTGAATGTTTTTCAGATCTGTGTTGTTCTCTCATTTGCCACATCAATCACGTGTATATAAATAGACTAAATAACATCATCATTGACTACAAAAAGAATTTATTATAGATACTTCAAAAGCCGACAGAAACAGATTGCATCTATAGTGTCAAGAGAAAAAAGACAACAATGTCTGAATACAAAGTCATAATCAAAGAACCACGAGGCTGTTATCTTATCAATAAATTATATTATGTATGAAAATACGGCAAATCAAAGGATTTGACAAGAAACGTGTTAAAAAGTCCACGTGTACTGTATATCTAGCCAGATTTATGAAGTATAAAACTTCTACTTTTCAATAGAAATGACAGTCGTCAAGAAGTCAAGATAGCCTTTAACAAACTTAATATTTCTATCAAAAATGTAATCCGTCTTTCCGTGATTAATGCACTGAAAATGGAGGTCGCTCTGATACGACTCAGATAAAGCTTGTCGGAAATTGTCTTCCATTGCACGGATCTTGTAATGTGCTTAATGATCACAAGGAAAATCTCTCATGTTATTAAATAGGAGATACACCAACCAAATGTGACACTAATCCAAAAATAACAAGGCTGCATTTTCTGCAATTCAGAGGGAGGATGGCCCTCCGCAACCAGTTGACCCCGCACGTATTTCTTGGACACGATTTATTGCTTGCTATGGTTGCACAATGCGTGCTGCATTCCAACGCTGCTGTACAGTCACAGAGGACCACCGGAGAAGTAGTGCTGGTTCTTGGAGTGGGATTTGTGATGTTACGGTGAATGTAGTTCGGCCCTCAGACATGAACAGAAATCTTATTCTGCTTGGAGGGGGAAGTCTTTGGAGATGTGCAGGCTCAAGGTGGATCCCCCAAAGTTTAGCTGTCATCCTCTTCTACAGATTGGTCTCCATTTCCAGTGCGCGTGATAGTCATACAGAGGGCATGGCCTCTACTGTGGAGTCCTGGAATGGATCCTTTTTCTCACTTTTCTCCAGGTCGATGACTTGTTTTTCTTCATGGATCTCTGCGTCCTCTATGTACACGCTCGTCTCCACTTCCTTGTATTTCCCCGATGAGTCCTTCTGGAACACCTGCTTCAGCCTCCTCTTTAATTCCGGGTCAGGACAGTACAGGTACTCGTACAGACCGGCGGCGAGGATGGCGCCCAGAATCGGTCCTACCCAGTACACCTGTGATAAACAAGCAGGCGTTAATTAGTCAGCTGGATAATCACCACCCTTGGGATTGTGTTTTCATTAATGTCAGCACAATGCGGCACAGACAGGGACACCAAAACTGTCAAAGTGTCCTGTTCTATTAAACTACAGAGAGCAAAGAGAGGATGAGCACTATTCCAGTCATAATGACAGTAACTGTGTGTGCGTCAGTGTGAATTCTATTATACGCCTTGTTCACTGACACCTCATTATTTAGCAAGAGGATAAAATAATGTATAATTTGTGACTGTTTAGGTTGTTATTTTGGGAAAAGTCATGAATTTAACAGCCATAGGTACAATTTGTATTGTCGCTAACAGAGCACGATTTACCTCATTCAATTTAAAATCACAACCGAGCGCCATATGTTGCTTTAAAGTTGTATTTAGGTCACATCTGTCTTTGCTCCTCTGGCTTGGTGGTGAAACTATGGCCTTACCGGGTTTCAGCATGCCATATTCGTCTAATCAGGACATAAAAATAACACCACTGCACGACTTAAACATTTGGGAGGATCTGGACATAAAAGGGCAACGTGATGACGTTGAAACCAGATGGTTTATTACGGGCCATAAGCTCAGACTTTATTCATACCACAGTGCACTTGGCTGAGCAGTCTGGCTCTGTCACCGTCTGAGGTAAGTGTGTCATAATTTGTCCTTGCAAACCCCTGACATACAGATGATTCTCATTGTGCGGCACGTCTTACCCAGTGGTTCTCAAAGTTAAGCATGACCATCGCAGGTCCAAAAGAGCGAGCTGGGTTCATGCTGGCTCCTGTGTAAGGGATCTAAAAGACAAAGAACAGCATTTATTAGTAATGACGTTAACATCAGAGGTTTATTTCACGTTCTGATGCTTTCTTCCATGGGATATGTCTTGTAGAATGTTAGTCTTGTATGCATTTGCTAATGAGAATAGGGAGGAATCCGTTGAGCGGTGCAGGAGGTAACATCTATTTCCCTGTGCATTCATTTTCGCTGCAGGATTCAGAGAGCTCTCCCCCAGAGACTAGTTGCCATGCGATGGCTGTCTCCAATAAAGATGCGGATGTGGGTGTGAATCAGTGAGACGCATGTAATATCACACATAGAAGAACAGATATTTGATGTGCTTTCTCTTTTAAGTAAACCTCAGTGTGCAGGCGTTGACTTATTGGTAACTTCCACCGTGTTTTTCATATACAAATTCAAGCGAATGTGGTGACTGTCTAGTTTGTGATTGTGTGTCATTTCACATATGATGCTTAGCTGATTAGCTGGTAAACACTCACAGCAAATAAGTGACCGATGGACACGGCAAAGCCAATGGCCAGGCCGGCTGAGCCACCCAGGTCTGTGCGTTTGGGATCGCAGGTGGCAAAGACGGTGAAGACCAGTTCGAATGTTATCAGAAGCTCCACCAGCAGGGCGTGTCCTACTGAGACGTTAGTGTTCACCTTGGAAACAAACAATAATAACTTTTAGTCTATTTTCAGAGAAAGTTTGCACAGACAACTGTGACAAGATTCATAGCGTCTGTCAGAGTCCTCACCGTGGTGACACCGAGACTTCCTCGTACAGCAGCAGGAGTCACTAGGTAGATGACCCCTGCGCCTGTAATAGCTCCCAGGCACTGAGCCACCACATAGAACACAGACTTAGCCAGGCTCAGTTTTCGAGTCACAACCATAGCTGCTGTGACTGCAGGGTTAATGTGTGCACCGCTGATGTGTCCAAAGCACTGCACCATGGTGCCAATGCTCAGGCCGAAGCACAGGGAGATGAGGACTAGGTCGGCCGGAGGAGGCTTCTCCTCCCCTGCAGCCCAGTTGATGGTGGAGCCCAGACCGAGGAGGACAAAGATAAGGGTGGCCAGGTATTCTCCAGACACGGCCCTCCAGAAGTCCTTGGTCCAGATCCCTTTAAATGCCACCATTATGCTCTGACAGTTACACAAGGACAGGAACCTCCTGGCAAAAAGAATAATGAGCGAAATGATTAGCCTAGTTATGTATTCTTGGTGTGTGTATGTGGATGGAAATGTACCAAGCGCTATCAGGATGGCTTCCCTCAGGCACAACATTCACGAATCCACCAGGGATTTAAGCCTGTGACTTTCCATCACACATTGGCATGCAGGACATTCTGTAAAAATTGTGCATGTGGGCTAATATTGCACACAACATTTAATTATTGCTACTTAATAAACTTTAACAAGGCACGAGGAGCAACTTATTAGTTTTGGCTGTCATTATAGCGTTAAGGATAACAGCAGCATAAACTGAAGTTGGCAAAACCATCAGAGTAAACAACAAACTTTTTAATATCCTCACAGCTAACAACTTCCCCGCTGTTAAAAAAGCACTTACCAAACACGACTTTGTGTCCTTCTTATATGTGATTTGTCTTCAATCATAAGTCCAGGGGAGTTATTCAGCTGTCAGAGCTCTTAGTGTGAGTAGTTGCAGTGCTAAAAGCTGCAATACTTACCGGAGAGCAGCAGGTTGTCTGAGCACAGCAGAGGAGGGGAGAGCAGCCCTGTCAGATGAATATGATCCACACATTGTACCGTGGGATTGCATGCAGCCGCTTTATTACTAACCAGGCATCACCTCATGGGTATTAAGCAGCTCTCTCAGTGGGAGGAGCCAGAGGTTGGCTGTGCATGCTCTGCAACTGTTGCAGAAAGATTGACCACATAATGAATCAGCCAGCATCAGCATCTTAGTCATATAAGATGTCGAAATACACCTAACCCGTGTGTAAAGCCATTACAGATCAGTGTGTTATCCTGTCAATGACCATCAAAGACGATATTTCCTAAAGATCTCCATTAAAATGATTGCGGGTACCGTAAACACGCAAAGTTCTTGCATGAGTAAAAACAAAGTATTGTATCACCTAAAAAGTTCCCTTGTTGTGTCAATACTTCGCTGATAGTAACTGATGTTGTGAGGCCACAGAAATTACATCACTGTTGAAAATAGTAAAGCCTGGTGTCAATGTGCAATGGGCCTGTGTTTGTTTGGATTGACCTCAACAAAGGTGGTTGACCAGATAATGATCAGGATTAGAGGATGTGAAATAGCCCTGAAAATCTTAAGTTGTGGCTCTCCCCACGTGTGATCAAGAGTCAACACGCTTTATCTGGATCAACACACAAATACACACATTAGCCTTAGCTTTTCTGCATTGTTTGTCCCATGATAAACTCCCACAAAGATATACAGGAGCAACGGAGATCATGCGGACATGGGAACATAAACCATTTACCTGTATGGTGATCTAACAGATTTTCAATTAGAAGACGTATCATTAGATTGATATTTGGAGTCTTTAAGTTAGGTGATCTTGTGCGTGGTGGTGTATCCTGAATTCACACTTGCATTTTTTTTTTTAAAAGATACAGCCACACAGGAGCCGGTTGATTTGTTCCCAATGTCGTGCGGTTAAGTTTTGAGTTTTGGTTTGCCAGAGCAAATAGCTCCTGGTGTTTGTTTTGGGTGCCCTTTTGATATTGATCTAAAAGGACATTGTAAACACTGGTCACATGAACAGGCCATCTGACCACTGTGAAAGGCATCCAAACTTCAAACTGACCCTGGAACAAACGCTTTTATTAGCATCATTTGTTGTTACTATCATTATTACTACATATAACCACCGCATATTGCGGGTTCGATTCCGGCCTTTGCCCTTTGCTGCATGTCACCCCCTCTCTCTGCCCTGTCAGTCTTGTCTGTCTCACTACAGTAATCATAATAAAGCAGAAAATAAATAAATAAAATAAATTTCTATATATTTATAGAATCAAAAATTCTGGATGGTGTAGAGGGTCACAATATAGTCTTAAAAATGGATATTCGGTGACACAAATACATGAATAAATTATTGTTTTTATTGTTGTCACTAAAAAAAAAAAAAACCTTCATCCTCACACACCTAAAGACCAAATTATAAGATAACATTTAAATAATTAATGCATGTAAACATCACAAAAAAGTTTCTTTACTGGTTTCGACTTGTAAATTTCTAGTTGAAGACAGCACTTTTCCTCTCATAATGGCTTCGTCTCAGCAAATTGTGGCTTGTGTGGGATTGACGGTGCTGTGGCACTGCAGATGTCACTGTTTCCCATAATCTGCATAATCCTTTGGAATGGATGCAAGGGACAACATATCGTAGAAGCAATTTCTAATTAAGTTACAAACTTTAGGCCGAAAAGTATCATTTGTACATAATGACTTCAGCAAAATTACCTTTATTTCATCTTCACAAAAAGAAAAAAAAAAGTCGAACATTTTTTGTCAGTCTGTAACTTCTGTTGAATTCATTCAATTATGAAGAACTTTTTCAACCTTCAACCAATGTTCACAAAAGGCCCAAACATGATCTTAAAAGTGAAGGAGACGCCACAAGGACAAGAGTGAACAGAGGTTTGCACATTTCTACTTTTTGTGTTACCAAACCTCATTAAGTGACCTTGTTGTCAAACGTTATCACCAAGCAGCTGACTAGTTAAAGGAGCGTTTTCATGCCTAAGTTAATAATTGCTTAAATGGTCTCCCATGCTTCTGTAATCCAACACCATAGTTATGCTCTCCTTGAGGTAAGAGGAAAATAAGAAGGTGAATTGTTTTGTTATTTTAGAATTATGATGTGCTCTCTCTTCACTTCCTTATCTGTTTTCGTTAGACCTTTATGTCATACTTGGATTTGAACACCATGACGTGTGGCATTTTTCTATTCATACACAACTTCACACACACGCACCAACACTTTGTCCTTGAGTGCAATAACAGTTTAATTCTTAACTATCTAAATAACAGGAAATGATTCTGTCACTTAGAGGACACCTCTCTACGTCTGCTGCTGACATTAATGGAGGATAATAAACTCTTCCTGTCTAAAGTAACCACCAATGTGTCCGTCTTAAGATTTAGTTCCAATTTGAGTGAAAAGCCCAAAGTTATAAACATCAGGATGCATTCTGGGTAAATCTGTGTGAATGAGCCCCACCTCATCTGGAATAAAGAGAATTTCAAGTGAAATCAAAAGGTCATATCTTCAATAAAATCAAGGTTTCTGCAATTAATTTGAAGATTTTCTTTGGAATCAGAACCTTTTAATACCTTTTCTATCTGATATACTCAAATGTTAAAGGGTTACTCATGTGAAAAGTCATATTAAATTCATAACTCTCAACAGTTTGGATCAAAGTGTACTCGATATCCAATTCATTCACCGGTGTGCAATGTGTTAATGTCAAAATACACACCAAAGAGAGTGGAGTGGGTACGTTTTGGCCTCCAAACACACATGAAAGCTCTTTTCAAACCACTTTGGGGACGCAATATTAGGATTTATAAGGAACTCGGGGACGTCTTCGCTTACAAGCGCGTTAAACAAAGCAAGACACCAACCAGTCACAACTCAAATTCGCCGTACGATTATTTGGCAATTATGCATGCAGTGCAGTTGTATTTACAATGATAAATATGGCCACTAGGCACACTCCTGTTATATTGACATTTAAATCTGCATACCACACAAACTTGAATATTAATAAGGCACATTAATCGTTATAAAAGAGTTACTCGGTAACACGGCTAGCTCTTTTAGCATTTGTGCAGTACCTCCAAGGCATCGCACACTTCAGAGGAGTCCCTTCTTTACTAATTAAAAGCTCCCCTCAGTTAATCAGAAGTGCCTGTGTTTAAAGTGCAGCGGAGTCAATTAATGTCTGTTGATACTGTAGGAGTTGTGTTTGATTGCTTAGTTTCAGCTGAGATCATTTGTTTGGAGACACAGAGGGATAACGCGTTAATGCGGTCGCTCTTGTCTCGATGATTTAAAAACGCCGCACCAGATCTTTGAATGCGATTTATAACAATAACGCTTTCATAATTTTTTTTTTTGGGGTGAACTAATGGCCGCCGAGCAAAAAACATCCATTTGCCACTGTCGGAGAAATAATTGTAAAGTTAGTACGACTGCACAATAGGCAAACATACACTGGTAATTCATCACGATACCGACGATTCCAATAACGCTTAATAAAAGATAATAACCTTTAGATATTCAATTCCAGCTGCAATCCCCGGCAATTACGGCGTGCAGCACAAGGCTAACGCCGCTGATTGCTTCCTCTGCTCGGTAACACCGCCATGCTTGGTTGGACACGAGCTGCCGCCTTTGTTAGCGCGGTGCCATGCCAAGTTCTCCACATGCCACAGCGAAGAGAACCTCGACGCGCTTATATAAGCCGAGGTCTTGACAGGAGGCCAAATCAGCGGCCTCTGCTTCAAAGACGGGAGCTAATTCTTTTGGAGGGAAATGAAGCAAATGAGGACAATCTGCTTGTGAGAGCTCGTTTCACCTCTGACACAGAGACAAAAACAAACTGTTAGGGATTCGTACAAGAGGATGGCATGGCTGTTACGTGGCACAATATGTTTAGGAAAAATACGTTTGTAGACATTTTGTAGACAAAAAAACAACACTTTTTTTACTCTGAGGGGCACAAAATAACGTGATCAAGGATAAAATATAAATAAAAAATGAAATCAAGATATGTAAATCAAAATAAAATGCTAATACTGAAAGAAATGATACAGTAATCACTCTCTCTCTCTCTCTCGCTCTTGTCAGTGTGTCTTTGTGTGCAACAACATCTCAGCTCTGGAAAATCTCAACAGCTTTTTTCAGCTAACAGGCACTTGTCACACACATACACAAACCAAAACAACAACACATGCACACACTTATTTTCCACTTCCTCCTCTCCGTTCAGATTCTCTCAGTGTTTTGTTCCCTCTCACCGTCTATTTCTCACTCAAGCACTCAGAGGACCTTGAGATT
>OMNV01001996.1:6794-32061 GCA_900303265.1 Brotula barbata
AAAATTTATATATTTATAAAAACTAAAAGAACAACTGAGGCGGTTTGACTTAAAATCGACTTCTATTCATTAAATAACATTAATCAAGGAGACCAAACCATAGATAGCAACTTCAAAAAGTTGTGATCTTCAGGTTATTTTTGTCTGATCTACGTCATTATATCATTTTTTTGTAAAAAAAAGAAAAGCATTTTGGAGATATTTGGCCTTCACTTGCAGGCTTCGAGTGCAGGTCTTTGAAAGGACCTTATGGATCCCTGTGCTATTACATATCTTGTGGATTACCAAATAGAACTTTATTATGCAATAATGATGGGGACATCTTGTGAAATCAAGTTTGATTTGATAAAATTTTTCCTTACAACACTGCATCTATGACTCAATGACATTATTTCAGCTACATCACATTATAAATACTGAGGTTTCAGGGTAAAAAGTCAGTCAAACAAAATGTAAGGCAACAACAAACATATGTGCTTCTTATAAAACATATAACTTTTAGCTTTTAGTGTAGCTCCTCAATATGTCTACCATAAGGATCTATATATATATATATAAGGTCCTTTTCAAAGACCTAAGGATAAGGAAAAGTAAGACTAGATATCTTCAGAATACTAAAACTTAAAAAAAACAAAAAAACAATGTCAGTGACCTACTTTTCATGTAAAAGTTGTTTTCACAGAGTACTGTTGAAGTTGAAACTAAACATGTTTATATTATATCTTCACACAAAAAAAGCACATTGTAAAACGTTAAATGTGTGTATATAATTTGTGCTGCAAACTCAACATTCAAGGTCTTTTTTAAGAGGGTGCACTATCTTCTAATCATTGGAACTATTGGAATAATTGTATTTAGCACTATGTATGCCCTCCCTAAGGGGTCATCATATTTCAGACCCTTCCAAAACTTGATACACCGTGGTAACAGGATGAGGTAGTTAATGAGCAGTAAGTTCATCATTTATTCTTACAAATTCAGGCTTTTGTTCTTTATTGTAAAGTATTATTTTCTGAATACTGACTACTTGTCCTTGCTGCGATTAAAGACTAAAGATTAAAGATTAAATATTTGATTTTGGGGTATATGTAGATGCATGGAATCAATAAAATCCAATGTTCTCCGAATAGATGACATGTTGTAGTCGTATTATTAGTAGAGGGGCGTATTCCCATTAAGATCTACTTACACACAAGTAATCTACATGATACTCAGAATACTCATACATCATTTTAAAATAATTAAATCTCATTAAGGTGCATGTATGACGTTTGATCAAGGAGATTGCAGTATAATCCAAGGGTTAAAGTGCATGTAAATGTACTGAATGTTATATATACTTCTGATGATACTATTACCACCTCACCGTCTGTCCCTGAGAATTCACTTATTCAGCAGCACCCAACCCCCAGGGTGCGAGTGAGCGAGGCGGCCTGTGCTCGCTGCAACGCGATGTGACACACACACACAGGCCTAATCTCTTCCTAAGAGTGTGTGGTCCCTGTCTGAGCGGGGGACATGCGCTGAGTTTAGGGTCGAGCGAATACTAATAACACCTTTGATTGATGGCCAGTGTCAGAGACATAGAAAAGGCTGGTGAAATTAATGACCTCTCAAAGTCCTGAGAAAAGTTTAAGGAGGGCATTTAGCGGCTGAGACCTCGTCCTCCCCCATGTTTAGATATGTTTCCTTCGACAGGGGGCTTCTGAAATTCAGTCAGGCCTGTGAAAACATTGAGCAGTCGAGGCTTTTGTGTCCCTTGGTAGAAAATCAACCCACATACCAGTGTAGGACATGTTCAGCATCGGCTTCACAAAGTGCTGTCGTGTCAAGAGCTACTGCTCGAAGAGGAGGGGCACAACCGAGCGGCCAGAACGCTTCAAAGAAAATCCCGACAGGAAACGACGTCTTTTCATTGGTAGTCACAGTTGGCATTTTCATGACGTTGCAGCAAAGGCCTTTTTATCTTCACAAAGACAAAAAACAGGATTTTGCAATGAAGCACAAAGGGCTATTTGGTGCCTGCCGATTCCTGCGTCCACTCGCTGCTTGGCTCTTAACCTTCCATCAACCTCTCCGGCTCCCTGGGACTTGTATTAATAATATTACTAGCGGGGGGCAACAAACCAGCGACCATTGCATGTCCTGGTGCCGCAATTTAGAGCTTTAATGGCAGTCGGTGAATGAATACATGTCAGGAGGAATCCCACAGGTTGGTCCACGGGGGCGAGGTCAGCAAGCGTAGCAGCAGTGACCTCCCGCCACTCGCTTTATTGGCCTCCTCCGATTGGGCTCTTATTAAATCTCAAGTACATTGGGTTTTTTTTATGTCTTCCTCATACATTGCAATTGTTCCTGCAACATTGAGGACACTAAAATGCCCTTTAAGGCGCGATGAAGCACTTGACAGGAACAAATCATATCCAAAACGGATTAAAAGAATGAATGATATATGCGGCTTTTAATCACTTTCTTTGGAACGCGTTGCTTGGGAAAGAAGCAGACACTGCTCTTCTGTGAACAAATCAGATTTAATATTAGATTTAGTGAAGTGAAAACATTTTAAGTGAGAGAGATGAAATAGAGATTCTTCCCATTTAAAAAACAAACAAAGCTTTTCTCCTGAGACCACATACGCTGATTCTGAAAGATCAAATTTACCCATAATCCTTTCTACTCGACAGACGAGATCAAAAGTCGTGAATATGTGAAATTGACTGAATATAAAAAAAAATGATGTGATCATATTAACAAACATTCCTCCACTTCTTGACAGCTTTTACCTGATTGAGATCTTGTATTTGCATTAAATGCGTCCATTTGGCAGAATTAAAGGAGCGTATCTTATTAAGTAAAACACAACAAAACTCCAGCATCGAGCATGCAGTAGCTAAAAATGTAAGAAAAAATAAACAGTTTATCTTAAAAAATGCGATCGTTCCAAAATTTCTTCATTTCAAAGCGAGATCAACTTTGGCATAACAGCAGAGCACCGCGTGAAGCAAAACGTTAAAGCTGAGTGACATCCCAGTGGGCAAACGAGTTCACCGCTTTCGGACCATAGGTGGCGATGCCCTTCACCGTACCTTTTTAGCACTCCGTATCCATTCCTCAAAGTACTTCACCTCCAAAGCCCGGGCGGTTCGGACGGAAGGAGGGTCGAGTTTGTTGCTGTCACGGAGATCCAAGTGATGGGCGCCACTGGGAATCACGATGGCCACTACAGAATTTGATATGTTGTAGGTGACTCCACCAGCTGACCAGGGGTCCAGCCCTCCATTACTGAAGGAGAACAGAGACAAGAGAAGAATAACATCTTGGATGATTTTTATTATAACTGCTTTTTGACCTGGTATCAATGTCTATGGCTTATAATGTCATACTTCAGTGGAACGGGCTATGAAAACTACTGGGTGTTCAAGATTGACTGAGAACTACAGGTACCCACACACACCAACACACAGTTATGAGGCATGAAATAATGTGAACATTGCTAACAACAAACAGTGAAACTTCACATAGAGCTATGCTGCTAAATAATCCAACAGAACACCAAGAGGGCTCAGTAGCTATCTCTACATGCACATCATAATCCAGCTAATGTCAATAATCTAGCTAAGACACAAGACCAAACCACGATGAGTGCATGAGCTGTGTGGATAAGTTGTCCGATTGTAATCCCATTTACACGTCGGCTACTCGAGCAAATCCACTTGACCTCTTCCTCTACCTCTTCTCTCCAAAAGCTGGGTTCCATTACATACTGTATCCACATCACAGCAGACATGAATGTTTATGCCAGACATCTGGTACCAGAAAGTGAAAAAAGAAATACAAAACCTTGAGCCTGAACATGTGCTTCCACGTGTGCGTACCTGAAGATGATGTTGCTGTACGAAGCGATGTCCTTTCCCCCGTACATCGTGTGTGCCCAGTCAGCGCGGGGCCTGACACCAAACATGATGTAACACTCATCAGAGAACGCTTGGAAGTTCCACTCCTGAGGTTCAAACATGTCCTGTACGCCATCTGTGCACATGGGCATCACCATCTCTGTGCAGCTCTGCGGACAAAGATTGGAATCTACATTCATTCATTCATTCATTCATTTCAGCTTCAATACTCTCAGTGTAACAAACGGATACTTTTGCTCTGTGTCACCGGACCTGATAAAACCAGCCGAGGAAACCGAGACTGCCAGTAGCCGTTTGGGATGTGTTGAGACAAGAAGTACTGCCGGTGTAGTTGTAGTAGACTTTGGCAGCTTGGGAAACACCGTGCAGCAGCTGGTAGTCGGACACCGCTGAATCAAATTTGAGATGCTTGCACACCACCTAAAAATATGACATAGACAAAAAAAAAACCCCCACAAAAAAACATAAATGAGAAGTTTGGGATTATGCCTAACTAAGCTGATGACTGTTTTAACAGTTTAAGTTATAATCTTTAGATTTGCATTTTTCCCACTTACTGAATTCTAACAGTAGTAGGGTGTAACAACAGCAAGATGGAAAACTATCAACCACTCCCATAATTCTGGGCGAAAAGACTTTTCTGTCATTTTATGTTAAAAACACCATGGAAAAACGGTCTTAAATTTTGATTTTTTTTAAGACAAAAAACATTAAGAACCATCACTTTTATATCGACTCCCCCAGGACATGTGTCAGAGCTTTATGTGGAGCAGACACAGATACAGATACCTGCTGTAGTAATCTTACGTTCCAGCAGAGGGCAGTCATAACGCTCAGCCAGAGACAAATACACTCTTGTGCTCATCTTACGCATCAACATTTGTCAAACACTGTCAATTAATAGTTCAATCCAGAAGGCCTTATTAGTGCTCGTTTCCATTTTAACAGAATTCAAGTGAAAAGCTCATTCCTCCACATCCATTTCTGTTTCCATCCTGACTTGTTTTTTGTTGGACGCGGTGGTGTTTCCACATAAAACCTAGTGGCACCTCATTTGCATATGGAATTCACTGGAATGAAAGTAAGCCTAACTTGAATTTATTGCTCCAATCTGGGCACGAGACGAGGAACCGTCCATTTACTCCATGTAAATGTAAATCTCTGTATAACGTAAAAGCTTGAGGTTCTCCTCTGCGTATTCCTGTTTGTTTCACCGTCTGAAACGTGATTTCTCAGAGTTACCCGTGTGGATTGTATGAAAGGTTTGAGTTTGAGCTTTTGTTTGGTTTTAGTGCAGTCACCGGGCTGTGTGTTGTTATGGTTGCGGCGGCAGAGTTAGCTGTTGTTCTGCGCTCTTTGTGAAGTGGAGAAACTGGGTTTGCTTGTTTGGAGGTTGGAGGGGAGCTGAGCTAATGTGGAGTCTGTTACTAAGGCTTTTGTCTGCAGGCTGGGGAGGAGTTGGTGGGCGATGGATGAGGAGGGCCACAGACATGTCCAACCAAAGATTTATACTGTGAAAAAAAACTGAAATGCTCCAAAGCATCTTCTCCTTACTTTTCAGATAGGATTAGGCTTATACATTCATCTCTGCCAACAGATTTCCCTCCTCTAAGCCCTCAATACCCCGTTCTCACACTCACTCAGATAATCACATTAGCTTTGTCATTAAAAAAGCTCCTCTTTGCACCCACTGCCTACACCGCTTAAACCACCCATAGGGGTCGCATACATTAAAGACAAACAGCCAAAAAGCCCAAAATGGCCATTTAGTGTTTATCACATAACACGCTGCACCTGGAGCTATTCTGTGGCTAAATGTGTCGATTAGTGTAAAATAAAAGTCACCTCAGTCTTTTTGCATGGGTAAGCTGGGAGAAAGAAAAAAAAATTCACTGCAATAGTTGTGTGTTTGTGTATGAGGCTGCTGTGTGGGTCACCCAGAGGGGTGGCAAGGCACAGAACAGAATGCGGGCTCAATAGCAGCGCTTGGTTTATGCACGTGATGTGCCAAGGTGAAAGACAGAACACACTGCACCCGAGTCAATTAGCCTCTGCAAAACAGCCTGACTGTCACAAGATGAACACCAGGGACATTACATAAGGAGAGTGATGAAAGAGATGTTCTGGAGATTTTACAAAATTTCAACGTCATTTAGAGTCAGCATGTCTACATGCACTTTAAAACTTTGATTATAAATTCCGTCATATTGGGGTCATCCCTGTTTGGGCGTGGCCTCTGTGGGGGGGAAAGGAAGAGCTCCCCTTCCATTGTCTTTGACTGAAAATAGTGCCAAATATGAATATTTTATATTTAAATAATCTTGGATAAATTGTACCATGAGGAAAAACAGCATGAATGGTGATTTTGAATGGTATAACATTAAAGGCTCAAGCATAAGACTTTCTAGTCGTCCATACTCAGTGACAGGCAACCATCTACTAATAAAGCTGAGCCACACCATTTAGGTTATATAAACAAGGGCTTACTGTATGGTATTCATCGTAGCTGAGCACGAGGGGACTTTAGACTCATTAAGTGTTTTTTTACATTTTAACACACCCATGCTGAAATGTTGAATGCACACTTAAACATGTTTTGAAGCGAAATGCCACAAACATCCATTGTCATCTTCCAAACCTCAGAACTCTTTCAGTTTGTCTATTCATTACTGAAAATCATGAAATTATGTAAAATCCCCAGAGTATCACTGTGTCTGGTGTGGGTTTGCTCTATTCCTGTTTGAATGAGCAGCGGACGTTTTGTCCAACAGAACTGGGCAAATGTCCTGTGTGTGTGAGGGACACCTAAGAGATCTGATGGAGTGTGCGAATGAAAGGACTCTCCATACCAAAGAGGAAAAGAATGGTGGCTTACTTGTAGCTGCTCATCTAAAGAATACTTAAAAATCAAAAGGAAAGTAGATCCTTATGAATATTAATGACGTTAATTGACATCTGTTGTAAACAAAAGCTTGGAAGACCACAACAAACACTTGTAACACACAATTGGCTGAATCCCACATTTCCGTTAAGGGGAGGCTGTCAGGCCAGATCGGGTGCTTAACTCAGGACAAACAAACGCTAAAGTTGCAATAAAGACAAAAAACCATTGACGGTGAATTAATTCAATGGCTTTTGTTTTGTTTTTTGCTCAAGATCAACTATTGTAACACATATATTCAAATTTCTGTTATTAATGGGTATTTGAGTGAATTATGGACCTGGATTGGCCATTGAGGAAGAGGTTGGAGGAAGCTGGCCTCATAGGGGTAGTCCACCATGGCCAGGTTGACCCAGGTCTCCTGAAGCCAGCTCTTGAAGTTGTAAATGCTGTCCATCTTTTTAAGAGGGGAACATAAACTGAATTCTTCGGAGAGCCACTGGAGTCCAGAAGCTTGTCAAAAAAAACACAAAAAGAAGATGAATTAATTCAGGCTCTTAAAGAGAACTTCACCAACTAAATGATATAAACAAGCAGCTTTACACTAACGATGACCCAAAGACCTACAGTGTTATACTGCTGTGTTATGGCCCCTAATTTGGCTATGAAACAAGTTATACATTTTGTAGGCTCACAAATTCATCTTAGGGCTCCAAACTTAACAGGTAATGTCAGAAAGTTTTAGAAACTCTCTGGCTGCAATTCTTACATATGGACCATGTGGACAAACGTGAAATTTAGAAGAATCCATGGACTTAATTAATCATTAATATTCTGATAAATTAATCTATTCAGCAATGATCAAATTGAAAATTGACACCCAGAGTGATCATTTCTTACGACATGACATAATTCAACATGAATACATGATGTACCAGTGGAGGAGATGTTGTCAATAGCTCCCCATGATCTTCTGATGTTTGCATCACATTTATAACCACTTTTAGCAAAGTCCTGAGTTACTATTTTGTAGAAGTCACCACATGGCACCATGCCAGGGAACTGCCATATTGGAGCGGAGGCTGCCAGAGCTCTGAAATTCCAAAAAAAACAAACAGAACAGCATTTTTACTTTTTTTTTAAACTTGCACAGACTGCACATTTATCCTGTCAACTAATCTGAATAATAAAATGTATGTGACATTTTTGGGGAAAGAGAATGCCTAAGCAAAAAACAATTGTCAAAGATGTTTTGTGTCTAGTTGAGTCCAAGAAATGATGTTTTTGTTTATCTTTGTGTATTGGAAACAAGCTTACTTCATTTGACTGCAATGGTAGTTTTGAATTCTTTTTAAGGAAAGTGTAGGAGTCAAACGTTACATTAAATGACTTGTTAAGGTGCATTTTTTGCAGGTTCAGGTAAGTTTTCATTTGAATATAATTCTGGGGTTCGTTTGATTTGCTAAAACGAGAAAACAGAGTCTCTCTCTTCTTTAACTGTTTTTTCATAATTCTTCATTGCATCTTTCCTGTAAAACCTGGACTAAAAAAAGGTCAGATCGTTCCCTCATTCTAGTATCCAGCAGTTGGTGCAAAGTGATCAGAGTCCGGTCAGGTTCTGTTATTATTTAGGGTACATTTCACTGTTAATCAGAGCTGCAAACATGAACTTTTTCAAAGCAAAAATACTTTACCCAACAACCACATGGGGGTATTTCATCCTCATCCATGCAGAGAGCATCCCTCCATAGGAACCCCCGATAGCAATAACAGGGCTGTGCTGGGCTCCTGGTTTTGAACTCTTCAGGTTCCGGATCAGTACCGCAAAGTCTGCCAGGGCCTGCTCTGTGGTCAGGTAGTTCAGATGTTTGGCATCCTGTACAGAAATGACGAGTTTGTTCCTAAATTATTTAAAAAAACATCACTAAAAGTTAACAGGACTTGCATCATTTCCCCAGGAACGTCAGGTCAAACACGATTTATGAAAAATCCTACACAAACGTGTGTGTGAAAACCAAATCTGTAGAAATATGGTGTTAAATTTGAAACATCTGTTCACCAGTTTAAATCATACTCCACATGTAGTACTGAACATTCACTTACACTGTATGAGTCTTGTCCAAATGGCAGAGATTCGCCATAGTAACGATGCTCTGCAAAAACCAGCATGGCACCCAACTCCCCCGCAATTTCCCACATGAAGCCCTAAAGAAAAGGCAATGACAGGCTTTCAATCAGATTATGTGCAGGCTAAATACGGTGGCACTGAAAGGAAACTGCTGGGTATTTACCGTATTGTTGCAGAACCATGTGATGTCCCCTTCATTGCCTGTGTAGAACAGAATAGGACCCCCTTCCTGTTGCCAGTGTTCGTCAGACACAAGGTATCGCTGCTTGAAGGTACCATCCTCCAGGAATCCAAAATGATCAATCTGTACCAAATGAAAACAAGGCAGACAATAAGAGGCATCGATACATCATCAGAAAGAAAATACCGTTTCATTGACAACGTATGCAAAACAAACATGTTTGTTTTGCAATTACATTTTACAATTTGGGCATACAATGACAGACCAAAACGTTACAGAAATGAGGTTGCAAAAAGAAAGTTAAGTTCAGTTTGTTTTTATATTTATTTGTTATACAAGAACATGTTATTTTGTGATGATTGGAATAATTTCAGAAATTAGAATCATTGTCACCCAAAATGTGCTCTGTTCTTTGGTATGCAGGTGTTACTGTTCTTCCATTAGGTAGATGTCATTCTTCCATACAGATCAAACTGGTTCTTGTTATAAGCCATGTGTATTTAAATTGGATATGGACACTTTTATCCAAAGCGACATACGAGTAAGAAACATATAACAATGGCACAACCAGGACATGACAGAGTCGATATACAACTGAATAATCCAAGTCTGTCACCAGATAGGCAAACTTTGGTTTATGTCAATTTCGCACATTACAATGAGTAGATAACACTTAATGAGATTGATTTGTTGCCTTATTTGATGAATGACGATAAGTTTCAACATGCATTTCAATGTCCTGACTCTGGTGGCAAAGCAAAGCGGATCACTGTGCCAAAGGTGGATGAAAGAAAAGAAAGATGGAAATTTTTAAAAAGAGATGTAATATTTGAAAATGCGACAAAAAACTCAAAACGTTACAAAATTAAATTTGTAATGTTTCTAGAAATGTCTTGTATCTTCTTGGTAGACGACAGACTCGATGAAATGACAACCCAGTGAGTAATTAGCTCCAATTTGTACTTAAACATTCCTGAGCGAGTTGACAGGAAACCACATTAGTTCCACTTTGGATGAGCTTGAAAATATGCTTTCATCAAACCTGTGGGATTCTGGGTGATCTTTCCCTTTAAGCCATATTTTCTGCATTCTGTGTCAAACAAAGACAGAAACTAAGAAAGAAGACAACCCAGTGACTGCAGTGAGAGCCACGGTGGAGTGGTCCAACCCTTGAAACAGCCATTAAGACAACATGTTTTTGTTTTGTTTTTTTCCCCCCTCCTCACTCGCTTCCCTCCTCAGTGGAAACAAAGACGGCAGCAATTTTATGAGCCAATGACAGCAACAAAAAAAAAAAAGATTCTGGGGCCTCAATGTGTTCATTCAAGCCTTGACTCCTCAGAGTTGGCACTGATTTTAGTGTGAGGGGCAACAGGCGGTTTAAAGTTGCAGATCAGTATTTCTAGAGTTTTTACTTTCTAGAATTTTGTAAAGAAAACATCGATAGTGTCTCCTTCTTTTTTTTTTTTTACTTTTTTTCGTTTCCTTGGATTTTGAGGGTTTTACATTTGTTATATTTTAAAATCTCCAATCCGTGAATGACAGATTTTCCTGAGATCAATGCAAAACTAGAAGGTACTACAAATATGATATGATATCATCTCTCACTGATGATAGTATACACATTATTTACAAGACCAAGATCAACCGAACCATCAGGACAATGCTGTTTTTTGGAGTTTTTTGTTTTTTTTTATAAGTTCACTACTTATGTATGCATATATATTTATATATATGTATATGTCCACCACGTTTGGTCACAAGAGAGTCATTCAGTCAGGTTAGCCACACCCACTCAGCCAATTACAATAATATAGTAAGGAATATCAAAACAAAAGTTTTCTTTTACTTGATCCTTGGTTCGTCTTAGGTCTAAAATTTGTGTCAATTTTGGAAAAATAGACAGGCTGTCAGAGAGTAGCGTTAAATTACTGTGGCCTGTATGGATGGATGCAACACATAGAGGATAAAAATGAATTTTGATACCATGTATTATGTTTCAAAACTTACAGGACAAAATGTGAAGGTGGTTACTAAAGCGTCACCATCAGGCCCACTAGTACCAACACTTCATGGATCCTTCTATGGATCACGTCCAAACAACTTTTATTGAAATCTGCCCCTGACTTTGAGTTGTCCTGCTAACAGACGGCTGAACAAACAGCCTGTAAACATAACCAGTTTGGCAGAGGTAAATATTCCTACAGAGCATGAAAGTGGTGAAATGTATTCCAGACCCCTGGTGTTTGCAGTATCACTTCTACCCACTCAGTATGCTCATCACAAAACCTGTGAGTTTGGTTTCATAACACATCCACACCCTGATAAGTGCTGCCACCATGTGGTGATTGTAGGAAACATTTAGGATTTAACTTCAATGCAGATAATAAAAAATAAAAGTTCATCTATTCAGCCAGAACTTCAGCTCTTCTTTCTTTGTGAGAGCAGGTCGCGTGTGTTGAAGTGGAAACCCAGAGGGAAACAGCCATGGCACAAATTACAGCGGTCAATGTGCCATAAGGATGCTAAAGGACACTTCCATTCATTGTCTGTAGACCAAACACAGGCAAGAGGATTTCCTCAGGACAACTGTGGGATCACTTTAGACTGTCCCATAGAGACCTCAGAAAACCATGTATGATTTACGTTTGTGTGAAACACTGAAAAAAATGAAATAAACTGCTGTCATTTGAAATTTTAGCGCTATTATTCACAAAGAGCCCAGATTGATTACATATAAAAACAAGGCAAGACAAGATAATGAGCATCAAAGGGAGGAAATGGGCTTTATCTTCATGACGGCTAGGAAGGATGGTGTGGGTGGAATCAGGTGTGGAGCATTGTCTCCTTATCCAAATAATGCCCACACACAGCACTAACATGCATGTACTCACTTTTAACTCTTTGGAGTGTTTGACATTACCACAGTTTCTAAGCCAGATTTTGGCTTTGGACTTTAAATACATTATCTCATTTGGTCAATGTTACTTATATGATATATTACTAATTTCAAGTCCAAAACGGACTTGACAACACTTTTTCCACACGAAAGAACATAACAGGGCAAGTTTTAATCACAACACATCTTGAAGTGACAATGGAACATTTACCACATCCGTATCCAATTTGCCTGATTAACATCATTAAATCTAAACACATCATTGGGGGAAATCGGGATTTGAAGTTTCAATGGCTCCATTTACAGCGGGAATCAGAATCTGACTACGTACATGCACAAATATCGACTACTGGATTAATATTCAGATTAGTACATTTTGAAGCTAATCCCCCACCCTGATCTTGGATGACCATTTTTTGCAGCGGGTATGGTTGTGGTCACACACACATGTGCAGTCTTATGACTGTATGAGTCAAGTTCATAAGTCACTCATGCTGCTTTTGCTTACCACAGCACTTGGAGCACTCAAGATGCAATTTGATTCTCCATGAATGCTGAAAGAATCCCCCACCCACACACACACACACACACACACACTGAGTTGCAGAGACCTCTTTAGGCAGCAAGCCAGGAGGGAGAGTTACTGTTCTGCTGGCAGCCTCGCAGCTAATTGTTAAGGTTTCCCTTACTACAGGAAGCCAGAGGTAAACTCCTATTGTGTCTGCACACACAGCACATTAATTACTTTTACAGAATTAAGTATATGAAGTATTTACGAAAGATTAAGTGGTGCAGATGGTGGTAAGAGGAAAAGCTTGTTTTTTTTTCTGACCATTAGCCCAAAACCACAAACATTTTCATAAACATAACAGTTTACAACAATATGAAGAAGTGAAAATCAAAACATTGTGACAAGGAAGCAGCTGGAGCAAGCAAATGTTAGACATTTTTAAAGTGATAATCCTTAGTTTTGTGTTTTTTTTCCTCTTGCGGCTGACGTTTAACCGTAGTAAGGTTAGTGAGCAGCACGGTAGTGTACAACGGCACCCAGAAGGCCTTGAGAAATGCATCCATTGCAGCGAGGCCATGCTGTTCACACTCCACTAACAAAGCAATGAGATAACGATAGGACTGAGCATCATTAGCCTTTGGTGCTGTTGTGGTTTTAGCAGTGCGTGGAAAGATTAAGGATTAACAAATACCCAACCACCTCCCTGTCTGGGAGTCGGATTTCTGTTCAACACCTGTCATTTTGTTTATGTAACACACCACACTTGAGTACATTCATGGTTTATTCCCCATTTCCTCATAACTACCACAATGACCTTTTAAAAAAATAGGTTAAGATACAAACATTTGACCAACAGTCCAAAAATCCATCCTCAGATTGAAGAGGGCTGAACCAGCACAAAAATTGGAAACTTAGATAGGGCCTAAAATAATTAACCAACTCTGAGATAATCACCAATGGGTCCAACGTTACGCTGGCTAATTTTAAAGTAAAGTGAAAATCCCCAAAGTTTCCAAAGAAACCAAACATTTCATGATGCATTCAGGAAATCTGTATAAAATGATACCCAATATATCCAGAATAAAGAGAAATTTAAAGGGAATTAAATTGCCATAGCTTCAAAAAGTATACTGTAAGTTACTATAATGGATTTTAGGGGTTTGTTTCTAAACTTATCCAGAAATAATAGAGAATAAAATCTTAACTAACCCTAAAATATTTGCCTTAAAGTGGACTCAGATACCAATTCATTCACCAGTGCTTAAGGGGTTTTAAAATAGCATAAAATTTCAACAAAGCTGATATGATATTGTGATAAAATATCTCATCATGTTGTTTCTAGATTTGTGTCTCAGTATGTGGATAGGCTGAGTGCACACAGGGAACCATAGTACAACATGAAGAGGAAGTGAAGGAAAGTGAAATAAAATAATGTCAGCGTGATTTCGGACTCACCTTCTGCTCAAAGTAAAAAGTTTGGTAGCTGATGGAGCCCTCGGAGGTGGAGGGTAAAAGCCCAAACCTGGTGAAAAGTTGTGATTTGAGGGCGATCACGTGCATACAGCTGAGCCACAGCGTTAGGATGAGCATGGCTGCAGGTCTGTCCAAAACCCTCATCCTGCATCCGGACATCATCTCGGACCCCCTTCACAATCTGGACTTCAGTACACAAAACAACAATAATGCGCTCGCATGATCCCTCCTCGTTTGTTAGCGCGGTATAGGAGACATGTCGCGATTCTCAGAGGAGGAAGTGACACCCGTGAGACCTAAAACCAGACCAGGACCCGGGTCTGCTGATCTCACCTTCGTCCTGACATTTTAATAACTTGAATTTAATTAAATTTAACGCGCAGTCGCGCTGTTAAGGCGGACTTGTGAACGCCAGAAGGTGCAGACAGTTTACAGAGGGTGACTACTGTAAATTCGCTCGCAAGGCATCATGGGAATCTGAGTTCCAGAGGTTACGAGGCCTCGCCCCTTTGCTAAATAAGTGGAAGAGCAGATTAAAGCACATACCTCAGCCAAAACACAACAAGTCAAGGCAAAATGTGTCTTATTCTAATGACATGTAATGTTTGCATGTAGTGTAGTCTGGAGCGTCTTGACGGCCTTTTCTGGCCTGCATTTCACATCAGAATATGTCTTATTTTTCAGGTTGAATACACAAATATACAGTATATCATGAATATGTATTATGTTGTACATGGTCGTATAGTTGCATATTCGTCCTATATACCCGAGCTTTAACCCCAATCCAAAAAATGTATAAGGATTTTGGAAATGCAGGTCAGAAATGGCGAGAGATTCTCCTACATCTAATCAGCTTTGGTATCCTGGCAGCCTTAGTTTGGTGCTTTCATTTATATAACGTTTAGAGTCACTTCATAAAAAAACATTTTTTTTCAACTTCAAACTCTTAGGTGGGTTAAATATGCGATTTATTTAATTTAGATTAATGTCAGTGTTAAGATTGTTGACAATTCAGCAAAAGAGTAAAAATCCTGCATGTGTCACTTAGCAGCTAGCACTTAGTTAGTTTAGCACCAAAATTTAATGGTTCTCATCAAGGCTGTGGCCCACCTTTCACCAAGACAAAATCAGAACGCATTTATTTATAAATATTATGTCAATTAATGATGGAAAACACTTTGTTCAATGTACACTGTGTGAAAAATGCTAAGATTTGATTGACTGCTTGATTGATTTTTACCATTAAATATTATTACCTCCTTAGTCAAAGTAATAATATTAATTAAAACTCAAGCGTGAAGTTTGGAGAGCTGGTTTTCGATAAACCTGCTTTCTTGAGTACCCCTCAGGTAACACTTATCTCCTGTCTAGTCCGTATTTCTATTCCCAAACAAATTCTGCCTATAAATTAGGAATTAAGAAACACATGGTCCAAGAGCAGTGACTTAAGGGCAGCAGACAATAAAAATAATAATAATAATAAGACAAACACCACAAGATAATTTGTCATTATTTAATGTTATACAGAGTAACTTTGTAGGGATTATTTTGTACACATAAAGGAAATACAATGTCCCTGGAGTGTTTCCCTTGTTTTTCCCATTAATGTGCTGAAAAGATGCAGATTAACAACAAACAAATGTTAAATCTCGGAGAAAAGGGCGAATCAAAATGCTCACTGCCTTTATGACAAGTTAATGAAGAAACAAGTACAAAAGCAAAGTGCCATAAGAGACTACAAGTCTGTACAACAAAAGACAAAATATTACAATTAAAATAACAGTGCAGTATATGGCATTGTGCAATATAGTACATTACAGGTATGGCAAATATCATGGACGATAAAGTTAAACACTTCAAATAATGGCAGAACATGCTGGACAGTCCCAAAATTTCACAATAAAGGCATATAAAATGCCTCTCATATACAAAACTACATGAAGGGAGCCAACAAATAAGAGCTGATACAATTTTATGGCTAAGCAGCAACAACAAAGGCAGGAGTTACGCATATGAAGGTAAAAGAAAATAGATGAATTAAAGATGTAATTTCATTAAATTGTATAATTTCTAGCGGACAATTTAAAAGGCTTTGTTATCTGCTTCACACTATAACTGACTAATTGCAAGCACTACAAATATGCAGAAAATAATAGCATCATAGAATACTGTTTTAATGTAGTGTTTCAGTTTATATTAGGCAACATAAAAACATATTTTAGCAGCAAGTAAAATCTTGTAATTGGAACAAATATGTCACAGTTTGTAAGGAGAGACAGGTGCAAATAACTACCCGACATGTATTTGAGAATGTCAATAATATTGTACGCAGTTCTCAGGGAGAGAGGAAATGAGGTGAGGAATGAACTGATTGTGCAACAGATTTTGGGTTCGACTTGAAAACCCATTTTGATCAGACTTGGTAATTACAACAAAATGCACTAAATGTAAACACGTCGTTATCAGTAACTGATAACTGTCTCCAATGATCATGAAACACGCGGGTCGGCTAAGATGAATCTGGAACAGAACAACCGGTAGAGTTTACTTACGCAATACTGCTGGTGAATGATGAAATTACATGAAAACGGAGCCTAAAAACTAAGCGAAAGGGAGACTCTGCCATTTGACTACACGGAGGACAAAATGGAGCCCTAGACAGATTCAGAGAGTTCCTGGGTGCGTCAGGCAGCAAAACAGCCTGACATAGTTTGCATCCAGTAGCACTGAGGGCAATGATCTCCCTAATGGCAGCATCTTAAAAATCCTCGGAAAATGCTTCGTCCTGGAAGGCCAAACAAAGGTTGACTAACTCCCATGTACAGCTTAAGGTTAAAAAGGCATGGGACTATAGAAGAAATGGGACTAAGAAGGGGCCTACTGTCAGCTAAGAGGGACGCAGGCATCGAGGCTCAGCCGTCTGCCCTCTACAGTCAATGGCTACTTAGTTACCACAAAGCTGAGCTCTCCCTAATTGAGGCTGCAGCAGCTCAAGTAACTGATGGTTTTACCCTCTCCAGGCATTGGGGCAGTGTCATTGTTATCCAACTTGTTCTGCTTGGCCTCTCGGATGAGCGCGCAGGCCAGATCGAGGAAGAGTTTCTCCACGTTGTCGGACTCTTTGGCCGAAGTCTCCAGGTACAGCATGCTTTGAGCCTCAGCAAAGTCTTCGGCCCGCTGTCGGAGAACCTCTCTCTTCTCTGCCAGATCAATTTTATTTCCTGCGAAAGATACAAAAAATAGTCTGAGAACATAGCAGCTAAGACTTTGGCTTCTCGCATCCCATGGCAGATTTCTGAACAGCAGTGGGTGGACATGCGTGTTCCCATGTACTGGATGTGTGGGATGGATATGAGAAAGGCTGTGTGATTTTTTTTTTCCCCCACACACAAAAAGATTCATTTTTTTAATTGAATTCAATGACAAGATCACAAAGAGATAAAAAGCACTCTGTTCATCTGCTTCTCTTCTCAACCAAGCCTGGACAAAATCCAAAACCTATTTTCAATATCCAATTAGTTAATATCAAAAAACACGAAGAGTGAATGGTTTTTTTTTAAACTTATTCGATGAATTCAAGAAAAACGACACAACCTTTCACACAATGCTACTCGAGTCGTGTCTTGTCTTGTCTAACTACTGTCCCATCTTATTATTCCATTCATTTATATTCTCAATACACACACTATACACATAATGGGAGCTGAAGGCTACCCAAGCATTCATTCTTTTTTCCCACCCGTGATTTGACAAAGCATGCAGTCCAGCAGTCTATTTATAGCCAATGCAGAAGAAGCAGGAGGAATCATCACCAGAGACAAAACTTGCGTCTGCTCAAAGTTTATACATTTTTAGGCTTATATAGAGTTATATATAGGGCTATGGTTCTCGGCTCCAACTTACAACTATTCATGCATTAGCACATATTTGTACAAAAAAGTATATGTGATTTAACTTCCTAATAAAGCCAAAATAACATTAACTGACATGGTTAGATACAAAATGAGAGTTGTTATTGTGGACGCATGCTTAGAAAATCAGGCCATCTCTAAGTAAATGGAGCTGCATAATGACAAAATCACCCTATCCATTATTTAAGTGCAAAAAAATGGTTGCTCACCGACTAATATAGTCACCACTTGGTTGTTGGCGTACTGCTCAATCTCCCTCAGCCACTCTGGAAGGCACCGGAAGGAGTCCTCACAGGTAATGTCATATGTAAGGATGAGGGCATTGGCACTACGGTAATAACTCTGAGTAATGGAGCGAAACCTCTCTTGTCCAGCTGTGTCCCATATTTGCAGCTGTAAAACAAAAATTCAAAATGGTCAAACGTCCATCCAAATACTTAGGAAGTTAGGCCAATCGCAATTAACTGATGTCATCTTCAACACACCTACAACAAATGGCAACAGGTAGACGGTCAAACCAATGGTAAATATTTCCAAAAACCGCCGTCTGAAGAAAAAGTGTCAGCGACGTTGAAAAACTGTTAAACTTTTCTTGTTTTAAAAAAAATCTATTTTAACACCATCGTTGTTTTTTTGTCAAAGTGTCACATGACAAAATTGTCAAATTTAATGACATATGGGGACGTGGTTCAATAAATGGCAGAAAATGCAATGAAAAGTGGCGGGAAAAGAAAGCACGTCAACCTGGGATAACCATAAAGAAAGCAGAAGTGTGTGTGTGCCGAAATCCAACTCCTCACCAGATTGACTCCCCCTCGTGTGAATGGACGTCTCGCAATTACGTGTTACTTTCTGCATGTTTGGATTGTTTTTATTCGTCTAGGTGGCTCTTAATCCTTAATCTTTCCTCACACAGCTAAATCCACAACAGTACAACAGACTAAGAATAATCACTCCTAACATTATTACATTGATTTCTTTGGGACTGAGAATGAGCAACATCGCCGCACTCTTGCGAACAGTTGCATTTCACTTGGAATTATGGGAGTGGTGGTTCGCCAATTTGCTGTTATTACCCCTTACTACTGTTAGATGTCCAATGGGGGAGGGAAAAAAGTCTTCATACCTTGACCTTTTCTCCTTTGATTTCCACTGTTTTAATCATGAAATCAACTCCAATTGTAGCTCCTTGTCCTGGGGGGAATAGGCCCTAGAATAAATAAATAAAAGTAGTTTAACACTTGGGTTATTCCACAATAATTAGCCTTTCCTCTGTAATAACACAATATCACCACATTCATAAAAACAGACATACAAACCTGAGTAAAGCGCCGGACGAGACATGTCTTCCCCACTCCAGCATTTCCTATCAGAACTATTTTGAACAAGTAGTCATAATCTTCCATGCTCATGCTAACCTGAAAAGAAAAGAGAAAGGGAGAAACAGCTGGTGAGTACACAAATAACAGGAAATTGATGGATTGGACTAAAATGGATTACCTTTGTGTCCATACACAAGCTATCATAAAATCTGAAGGGAGATAAAGCAAACCAGAAGGTGGGACCATTCAAGATTCAATTTAGAGCCAAAATAATTCTATGTCTATGTTGATTCAATTTGATGCCATTTCGGAAACCATTCAGTAACAATAATACACAATTTGATTCACTTGAATTCAAACCTGTATATTCAATAAATATATAGCAGACAATTGTTTATCAAATAAATGTGTGTAATAATAATCTATGCCAACATATTCTCATTATCCTGCTTGCTGATTTGCAATGATTTTCAAACTTGTTGACAAGATATACCTCTGTATAAATGTTATAAGGGCTGGGCAATACTACCTGAGAGGATATACAAATATTGAACTATCCAATCAATAAACAAAATAATCATCAGTTTCATCAATTTTCAAACTAATACATGTTGCTACTGTCGTTTCTAAGTGTTCCATATGAAATAAAGGTTTACTGACCTGCTTATTTTATGTGCCAGTATCAATTATAAGTATTAACAGATGTTGCTGCAGTAGTAGAAGTAGTAGTAGTTTTAGCAGTCATAGCAAAAGTAGTAGTAATGATGATCCAAATTTCATCTTTTCATTTTGAGAGGGCAGTTTGTTTAATTTCACTAATTGTGATTGAAACTATGGATTCCTGTTGTTCCCTAATCAATTTGCACTGAATGAGCATGATTTGTAAGGAATGCTTAGTTGCATTGACTGAGTTGTTCCAAGCCTCCCTAAGTCGGTACTATCGAAGTAATCAATTTACAAACCACAATAAGGCAAAAAGATAACATTTTTTACTCATTTTTGTGATTTGTGGCAATATAGTTAATTGTTATGATTGTGGCTTATATTTTGGTGTGTTTCTTTCATACTGACCACATCATGATCACATCTACGGCCACCACTTAACAGTTGGTGACATAACATTGGTGGTAAAAGCGCAATAAGTGAGAAAAAATGATTATTTACAAATCTTACCCTACTGTCTCTGGTGCTGCTCTAAAAAATCTAAAATGCATTTCAACTAGGCATGCAATTTTCAGCAACTTCTTTAATTTAATTGTTGCACCTCCTCAACGAATAATAATTGATTAACCTCTTAAACTCTAGGGCAATAACCAATATGTCCGTCTTTATTAAGTTTTATTTTAAATTGCAGTGAAATGTTTCAAAAAACACCAAATATCACTATCAGTACCATTATATTTCCTACAATCTCTGAGAACTTTATTACATAAACATGATGAACTCTTGACTACTAGAATAAAAAAATCTTTCTAATGCCTTTCTCCACTGATTGAGCAATGTTAATCCTTTGTGAAATTGCAAAATCTCCAAACATTTCTGCATGAACTGCAGATTTTTGGGCTGGCTGTGCATCACCGGACAGATTACAGAGCCTTTGTCAAGAAAATCTTGTTCCATATCGAAGTTGTCAACGATGACTCACAGGCACAAACACGCACAACGCTGCCTTATCTGAAACATAGATCCAAACATGCTATTTAAATATTCCTTGCACCAGTGTACTGCACATTTTCTCCACCATTAGCCCCCTGAATGGGGCCTACATTCGTGATCAGGGAGCATCATAATGTGCACAACATTTCAAACTACTACACCTTGCTGTTGCATGTAAAACATTTAAGATTCTTGACAGATTGAAAAAAAACACACGTTTCAGGGAGAACTACAATACAAAAAGCCCGCACATAAATTCAGGTTTCCTCTTTATGTCGCATTTCCTTCCTCGCTTTTTTTTTTTTTTTATCTCTCTCCATAACGCAATGTAACCGCTTCATTACGCACAGATTTAATTACAAACAACGCTTCAAATCCGCGTAATTCTTTCATTCTCGGTCCGGGTGGATGTGAGAGCGAAGCTCAACAGCAGCAGCAGCAGCAGCGACTAAGCAGGTTTACTGTGTGGCTACCGAAAGCCATTTTGGCCCCGATCAGCAGATATGGGAGGAAAAACCAAGCCAGCGCCGCGGTTCGGAGCTGGAAGGGATCCGGACTCACCGAAACCACCGGGATGTCCCGGGACTCAGGACCACTTGGTACGCATAGGTCACCTCCTCATCAAACGGGCAAAGGCAGAGCTGGGCTGGGCATGGCTGCTCCGACTGGGTGTCCTCAGCAACTCAGAGGAGGAGGAGGAGGAGGAGGAAGACTGCGCTCCAATGATGTCACCAGCGCCAAATACCCCCAATTCGCTATATTTTCTGGAAAATTTATTCAACAAGGTTAGGTCCAAGTGTCAGATTTCTGAGAAAAAAAAAGAGCCTGAATTTTCAGATTAACGTCAGAATTCGAATTTACAAGTTCTGAATTCTGAGAAAAAAAAGTCAGTATGAGTTGTTTTGTTTGTTTGTTTGTTGTTGTTTTTTTCTTAGCCTTAATCATCTTCTATTCCCACTAAATTTGTCCGCTTATATAAAGTTAACACAGGTCAAAATTATTTAAATGTAAACTTTAAATGCAAGTTTATTTAGTTCATGATTATTTTAAAAATCCCATAATCCATTGTAAACTTTACTTTTCAAATGTCCCTTGACCAATTTGTTTAGGGGATCAGGGTTAAGATTTTAAGATAATTTTGTATGGCCCAATTGTAACAAAGTCTGTTGACAGCAGTTGCCACTGAAAGATACTTGTTAGATATCTATTTATTAGATACTTTACTGCTGGTAACACGTGCAACCAAGGCAAGTCAATTTATTTTACATCCCCATATCAAATATAATATCTCAGAGGCCTTTACGGGCCCACAACAACAAACATTTCCTGACATAGCCTAAAGTTCTCAAGGAAATATTTCCCCCCAAAAACTTAACACATAAGTATAAAACAAGAAGAGGAAATTTGAGATTCCCTCTCCTCGAACAACAATGTGTGCAATAGGTAGATGTAAAAAAAATAATTAATAAATTACGACAAAGTGATGTAATAATAATACAGGAAAAGACCGGATCAATTAAAAAAAATATTATCACTGGTGGGTTGATTCATAGATAGAGATGCTCAGCCGAACATAGCGCAGATATATTATATATCTTTTGTAAATGTTGTTGTTGTTGTTGTTGTTATTGTTGTTGTTTTTTGCTGCGTCATTAACGTGTTATAGTTCAACGATTTGGTTGCTAGGATATGTTACCGCGGAACTGAAGCGATGGTGTTTTTGTTTCCGGGCATTTTATCGGGTTGCACACCATGTCCTTGACTTCCTAGGAGAGGTGATTAACTCATTCCGTTAGCATAAGCTAGCTCTGGTGGTCGGTGTAGCGTGAGTGAGAGGAAAAACTCGTCTCCATGGGGTTCATACCGGACGAGGGGAAGGTTCTCCCTCCTCCGGGGATCGTTAACAGGAACTCGGTGTGGCTGGCAGGCGTGGGTTGGTGCTCTGCGTTGCTTCATAACGCGATAAACCACAGGCCACCGATCAGAGCAGGTTAGCATCTCGGCTAGCTTCCCTCTCTTTTACGTTACTTTAATGTTAGCCCAGGCTCTAAATGATAAATGCATCAGAATTCAGCATTGTGTACGTTTTATATCAATGCATTATAGTGTCACAGAGCACTAACTTTTCCTGATGTCCAAATTAAGGGGCATGTTATTGACCTGTCAATCAGCCTGTCTGAATAAAAATAATAATATTAACGATGATGATGAGGTTAATGACGGAGTAGCCACATCGCTGTTAAATCCTACTTATCAAATATGAGGCACTGGTAGTAGTGAAAATCCCCTGAAAATGGAGGATGGTTTCCTTCAGGTAGGGAGAGATTTCCTGCCCCAGGTGAAGTGAATGGACCTGTGATCATAAACACTTTTATGTTAAGTTCTAAAATGTACACTCTAAACGTTATTATTCATCATACTTAAAACAGCTCAAACTGTTCCTCAGATCGTCATATGCATTTATGAATATAGACATTAATAATATACAAATAGAAGAACAATTGTTTTTGGCATACTCGGGACATAAAGTTGGTAAATGTTTGCGTCTGTTCTGTAATATTTATTGGTTCATGTTAGTACTGGTTGTAGCATTAAGTATATACATATGTTTTAAGCACACTACTACTTAAAATGGTGCTTTAGATTAGTGCACACAATACACTGAATAATATTGGTGTGCAATATGCATAATAAGGAGACAGCTATGGGCTCATGTTTCCAGGGTTGGGAGGCAGTAATGGGGTAGAGCAGCAAAGTTCAAGGTGTCCACATCGTCATCATCATCATAGCTCTATTTATTTTCAGGTGTTCATCGACAGTTCTTGTTTGCAACAATCGGTTGGTTCATCGGATACCATGTGACGAGATATGAAAATTACACGTATGCCAGACTTGATCGAGATATGAACGAGTATATAAAACTCCACCCAGAGGAATTTGCAGCAAAGGGTGAGTATGTTTTTCTTTGTGTAAAGTCAAGTAGAACCATATAGAAATATAACACTTCACAGACCTTAAGTGAAACATACATGACTGGACATACCCAGTGCTGACAGGGCAACATAACACAATGGGGAGAAAGGTAATAAAGCGGCAGCAACTGCGACTACTTCTACTACTACTTGGAGGGGAAATCAGTGACAGTGCTAAGCTGCCTGTCGAATATATGACAAGTATTAAGTTTGAAATGATAAATCGGTTTATAAATCTCCACCCATTTCACATTTTTCAAACTCTCACATCTTCCCACTCCTTTCTACTCAGACATCCAATTGTCATTTGAATTTGTATTTGTTTTATCTCCTCAGAAAAGAAGACGTTTGCAGAGATCGTCGAGCCTTTCTATCCTGTACGTTAGTTGACATGATGGACGAAGGAGAGAGCGAATCATTTCCAGACTACCCTCTGTTTGGTTGGTCCTTCTTGTGAACGCTTTCTGTCACTGTGTGAATTATTGCTATGTATATAATAATAAAATACCCAAATCCCTCATTTTTGTCAGAATTTTCTTATTAATTACAAGTTGAGGTCCGTCCATTATCAATACTGTTTATATTGTCAGGGTTGCCGTGGGAACAGAGCTTATCCCTGCAGTTATTGGATGGAAGACAGGGTCCAGGGCTGACATAGAGATAGACAACTCAGTCACACTCCTGTTCACACCTATGGTCCATTAAATACTCCAATTCACCAAAGCTGCATGTCTTTGGGACCAAGTCCGAAACCTTGGCGTGCTGATAGACTCAGATCTGACTTTCAGCAGTCATATCAAATCAATCACCAAAACAGCCTTCTATCACCTTAAGAACATATCCAGAGTGAAGGGGTTTATGTCTCAAACAGACCAGGAGAAGTTGATTCATGCTTTCATCTCAAGTAGACTCGACTACTGTAACGGTCTTCTGACTGGACTCCCACAAAAAAGCATTAAACAGCTGCAGCTCATTCAGAACGCTGCAGCTCGAGTGTTAACCAGAACAAAGAGATCAGAGCACATTACTCCAGTTCTAAAGTCTTTACACTGGCTCCCAGTCAGCTATAGAATAGATTTTAAAGTTCTGCTACTGGTCTACAAATCACTGAATGGTTTAGGTCCAGAATATATAAATGACATGTTAGTAGAATATAAACCCAGTAGGACTCTAAGATCTACTGATTTTCAATGATTTTTAAAGCAAATCATTATTTTATGCTGCAATCTTACATTTAATGCTCTATTCTAGTATTAGAGTTTCTCTCTCTTTATTAGTGTCGGGTTGGGGGGCGGGGGGTGTTAATTGTATGTTTTACTGTTTTATTTCCAATTCTTACTGTTAAATGTTTGTTTTATGTAAAGCACATTGAGTTGCCATTGTGTATGAAATGTGCTATATAAATAAAACTGCCTTGCC
>OMNV01002002.1:6950-17480 GCA_900303265.1 Brotula barbata
TGTTGGAAGCACGTCGTATGTAGCTCTGATGGAAAAGCTCAACTGCCTCGCTTCCATGGCCCACATGTCCTTCCAGCTGACCTTCCTCTTCTCCACACTATCCCATCGCGTCCACTGTCCCTGTTTGCCAAGAGAGGCTGCCTTGGCCCACCTTGCAGCCTCCTCCTGGTGGCGTACTTCCTCCACCACCATCCACCACGAAGCCTCCTCTTCATTACTGAACATATCCCACGATGGCAGCATGTCCGAGGGCTGCTGTTGCTTCCTCCACTGCTTTGGCTGGTGTCCATTTGCGCCCAGTTGCCAAGGTTGGTGCGTTGTTGCTCACCACTAAGTGTGTGGATTCACTCAGTGTCATTTGGAGCCTTGTTTTTGCACACTTGAACTCCTCTGTGAGATTGGTGAGGGGCAGCTGGAGGATGCTATCGCCGTAGAGGCCTAAGGCATAAGGAAGGCATCGTGGAACTCCGAGCCATTTCTTGATGTAGCCTGTGACCCCTCTTTCCAACTTCTCCGCAGTTGAAATTGGGACCTCCTAAACTGCGAGGGGCCACAACATCTGGGAGATCCACGGATTATTATTCTTAGAAATGGAGATAGATTTCCAGAGGATGACCAAGTGCTCACAAAAGGTGGGCAGACAGTCTCTGTCAGCAGGATGGCGTATTAGATAGATAGATAGATAGATAGATAGATAGATAGATAGATAGATAGATAGATAGATAGATAGATAGATAGATAGGTACTTTAGAGAATCAACCTCAAATTACCTACATTAAGATCCTCAATGTGAGAATATAAAAGGACATTATAATACAAAGTATTGTAGTGGGAATATGAAATGTACAGTCTATGTGACACAGAACAAACATGTTGTTATGTTATTAGGGCCAGTAAAGGTAGAAAAAAAAAAGAAAGAAAAGGGGAAAAAAAGGACGGCGTCAATTTCTATGAGATTATAAAGTTGCAAATTTGCGACCATGAAATTCTCTTTGTGAGGGAAGTTTATCCAAATCAACGCAGACTTCCTTAAAAAAGTCCAAATCGTGCCGGAACTGAACGCTCTTCCGGGTTGTGTTTCTTCCGGACAGGTTTGTAGGACGAAACGAAACAAACGACGCCATGACTCGTCGTATTGAATGGAGCTACGCAATAGGATTTGGAGGCTCTCTCGGAAGATTCCCTTCAGAAATCCAGGGATTTAGTGAGTCCTACCGGGCAGGTGACCTACTGGAAAACATCGCTCCAAGACACTCCTGCTCTGCATTCACTAAAATGGTCCATAAAGGGTGGTGCGTCCGGCGCTATCCCGTAGAGACGTTGCACTGTTTAAACCGGAGCCGGAGGAGCAGAGTTGACATTCACCGTCGGATGAATGTCAACCAGCGGAACGAATAACTTTGGGGATTCCTTCCGTAAATTAAAGGGACGTGGGGACATAGTCAAAAGACAAATAACGGTGAGACACCAGCTTGTCAACTTTATGACGGAGTGACAGGGCGTTGGTGAGGATCATCACTATGGGCCCGCCGACACGTCCCCTTCTTTTGCGCCCACCCGCCGGCGTTGGCGTCCGTCCCCCGTCCCGCACAGAAGGATCCAGCCGGATGATCTCCGGGAGGAAGGCTACCGAGGAATCCATCGGGCTCACCCCGAAGTCGTGCAGGAGAAGGAGGAACACGCTGCTCTGCAGGAGAGGCTCTTGGATCCCACCAAGTCCGCACAAAAAGTGGCGTAAAAACATAGAATTGAGGATGAAGCTCGTCAAACGCAGGTGAGCCACAGCTGCAACTGTTACACGTAGTTCGGTGGCAAAACAAGTTAAGAATGACAACAGAGCAACTGAAACAAGCCAAAGAAACCACAGCACACACCACAACTCCTACTGCTTGTCGCCATTTCCGGTGCCAGATTAAAAAAAAAAAATGTCTGCCTGCTGTAAAGGAAGGCTTTCATTTTATGTTATAGTGCGCCGAGTTTGAAGCACATAAATAACAATAATAACAATGACAGTTTGCCTGCGTTGTTGTTTACATCGCGTTCGTGCATGTGTGTGTGTGTGTGTGGGTGTGTGTGTTCCCCTCGCCCCGACCCCCCCGGCCTGTTGGTTTCCATGGCACCCCCTCTGTGGACCTACTGGGGTTAATAATCTTAACACTATTTTAGATATACACAGTAAATTTCTGCCGTAAAGAACTATCTCTTGTTGACCTGACCTCCAGTACGTATTTTATAATTAGAGTCAGCGAATGTAGTATAAATAAAATTAAGTTGAGTGAGTCCGGAATTGAGTCCGGTAATCGTACTGAAACCATTTAAATGTTGTTAATAAAGTTGTCTGTCCGTGGGTATGGTGCAAAATTCGGGCCAATAGTTTTGAAAATTGAAAAAAAAATTTGAACTGAAAAACGATCATTTGAAACTTGAACTTTGAAAAATACAGCGATGTATTGCGGTTAAAGTCTTTTGGATCTATTTTTTATTTTTAGATTTCACTATTGTGCATATTTAGAGATTTGAGGTCTTGTATTTTCAGTTTTCAGATTTCAAATCTAAAGTTTTTTGGTGTCAAGTTTCAACTCTTGGTCCTTGATCTGGCGGGAGGGGGCGTGGCGTCCTGATAGACAGCAGAACAAAGAGGGATAACAACGTTCCTCTATCGCATTGCATTTAGGAAGTAATGGCACCACGAGGCTGTGACTAAAACCTTTTTATATATACCATATTCACATGATTGGCAGGAAAAAGTCAAGTCAGCGACAGACTTCCGTTTAGAAAGCTGTAAGAGTAAAGAAATAAGTCAGCTTCGAAAAGCCCCAAACGATAAAGTACGCTGCGTTCACGGTCATGCTTGGAAGTGAGAAACATCATTCCTTAAAGATAAAACTCTCGTGCCCTGGTCGCAGTTGGCTTTGGTTACCGTAAATGGACAAATAACCTGAGCACTGTTGGCTAAATACGTGGTGCGATTGTGCCAGTGTTGTTTAATAAGACATAACTGACTTGACTGTTTTTTTCCCCCACAAACAGCTGTTTAGATTAAGGATCCTGCTTCCCAAAAAACTGGTTGTTCAGTATTCATGCAGGAGCTTCAAACACCAGACCATCTGTCAGTAGAGATAATGGCGTGATAATTTCAACTCTCATTAATGCTTAAGAAGTTTTTCGTTTTGTTGTTGAATATTTAAGATGCCATGGAAGTCTGATTTTATTGTACCTGTAACAATATTGTTCACGTTTTTTTAAAAAAAAGCTCATGTTTCGGTGATGTGAAGCCCCCTGAGTCTTGCAATCAAGGCGGTTAAAACAGAAGCACAACATTCCACTTTCTTGAGGCGGTCGACATTCAGCATTTATTGGTCCATCCATGTATTTTAGAATATTCAGCTCCCTGAGCTGAGACAGCATGAAGTTTGTCACCTTGTCCATCCAGAAATGCATTGTTTACCTTCTGTCACCTGCTGTGTGACCTATTGTGCACCGTTTGACGCCGGGGTTAAAGACTACAGCGCGACCAGCTCCAACCTATGGAACACGCTCAGAAAGCCAGTCCGATTGAAGCGTGTACATGGCTCAATAAATCGATCTCCAACAGCGTTATCTAGGTACGTTAGTTTGTTTTCAGTTGGACTCAGACAATCATTGAGTTTTTCAACGTCATGTGAACCCACCGACTGTTGAGGCGGGATCCATTTTTTAAGGCATTAGTTTTATAGCGCAGGGCAATTGAAAGTGTTTCGTGTAATGTTTCATTTTGGGGCTTTTTTTTCCTGCTTTTTATTGTGATGGTACCATAGAGGGACAGACAGGAAGGACGGGGCTCAGAGAGGGGACTTCATGCAGCAAAGGGCACAGGCTGAAATCCAATGACGCTTAAACTTTACCCACAGGGCTGCCCGGTGCTACGTGGCATTTAAAGGATACGTTTGTTACATTTTTATGGAGATTTCCTTCAAAATGTCGCCACTTTATTCATCTGAAAATGCTTCTCCGCTGCTGCCTCGACAGTGAACGTTTTCTCCAAGGGTGTGAGGAATTTGTGTCACAAGACTCACATGACCTGAACAGAAAACTGGTTCAGGGCGGCGTCAGTTTGTCTGCTGATTACATACATCGTAGTGTTTTGGCACATTCGACCTTCTTACTTAAATTGAAATACTACAGTCCCGCCTTGTTGTATACCAATACGCGACTTTTTGGCAGACCAGCAGCAGAGGGACTCCGTTGGTCTAACCCAGGGGTATTTCATCTGTTCTTGACTGTCCAGTGGTGGACAGGGACAGTATCGTGTCATTTTCTGTCTCCAGCTGAGCCCTGTACTTCTTCTCAAGGTGGACCAGTATGGAAACTCCAAACTCCCAGAGGTACGCAGTTGCAAAATTGTATTTTGATGAACTTTGTTATTTTCAAAAAAGACATAAAAATGTACCTAGAAAAGCAATAACATATTTTAACAGCTTCGTGGATAAAAAAAAAAAAAAAAAGAAAAGACTTTAGTGAATTCATTATCATGGACCACTGGTTGAAAACCCTTCATCCAAACATTGTAGTCTACGAACTTTTCACACGTACATTGAATTTTACAGTGAAATGAGCAGATCTCTTCATGTTTGACCGGGATACCGCAGTGCAGCTCAATGGTTTCACCTTTACGTTAGCTCAATGTAATTTTGATAATAATCCAGGCAGCCATAATGATGATCTAATGTGGCATTTTCACACTTTTTGTTTTGTTTTTTCGAGGTCGGCCAAAGGGAGAGACCAGTGAGCTATTATTATTATTATTATTATTATCAACATTATTATTATTATTATTATCAACATTATTGTTAGTGTTCTTATTATTATCAACATTATTGTTAGTGTTCTTATTATTAATGTAATACAAAATCCATTCAATAGAAATAGGAAATATTTGTTAGTTAGTCAGTAACGCGTACTCCCCAGAGGGGTGAATGTACTTTGTGTCGATGAGTAAATGACTGATCCGGATGGCAGCCGGAAGTGCTGCAGACCGCAGGCTCCGGTGAGCAATCCGAAATGATCGACTGGTTCCACTCAGCTCCCGTGTGACCGATGTGGCAGCGCAGCTTTTTGATAGTTTGTGTCGTAGCCGTCGTCCGTCAGTACTCCTCTCTGTACCGGTCTGTGGGGGATCAGATCGGATGGTGTCCTATTTTGCTGCTGACACGCTTCATGTCAGGAAGGTACGTGTGCTGGGCTTCACCCGCGTTTCACATGAAGAGGCAAATAAAACGGAACGGATTTTTATTCAAGCTGGGAATCACACACACACACACACACACACACACATACACACACATAACCGTCTGTTTCTTTTTGGGGTTCGAATTGAAGCCTTATATGACCATCACCGAACGTTCCGGTTTTTTTTTTACTTTCACTTCGGGCTGGACCCTCGTTTACATTCATCCTGTGGTTACGTTCCAATTTGTTTGACTTACATAACAACCAACACGTCCTCACTCGTTACTCATTTTTTTTGTGAGGTTATATAACTGGATGTTTGTACCGGAGAAACATTTTATTCTCATAAAGGGAGAACGGTTTTTTTTTTTGTTTTTTTTTTGTGTGTGTGTTTAGCTCTTAGTACAATCAAAACGACATTATTCTGTCTTGTTTGTGTATATATTCCTAAATGTAACGTTCACTCCCAATTTGAGTACATCTCAACCATTTCTACGCTTCGTTTTGTCAAACATTCACCCGACACGTCAACAGCTGTCTCATGAAATCCGTTTGTGCTCCGGTCCTCACAGAGCAGACCGAAGCCCCGCCCCCCGAGCAACTTCACGAAGGAAACTCCTAAATTCACGATCAGTAGAGGCGATGAAAGCCAGAAAGAAAAGTAAATAAAAATGGAGCATCATTATCCTCTAGTTCAGGTACTGGCTCTCAGCCGTGGCTCTGTGAATTCAAAGAATATATAAAAACTCTACAACTTGTAGGCGTTTTTAAAAAGTAACGAAACTGTTCAACGCTACAGTAGGCCTGATTATGTTTTTGGTTAATAAGAACAAAACAACAGCAAACACAAAAAAAAACAAAAAACGGAGCGACCATGGCTATTTTTTTTTTACTGTCTCCTACGTCATTTTATCGATGTTAAATGGTATTTGTCGAAAAATGAAAATTGGAAACTTGAACTTTGAAAAATACATGTTCCTCCCCCCCGAGTTAAATAATTATTTTGAATATATTTTTAATTTTTCACATTTCAATCCTATATTTTGATGTTTGAGGTCTTTTTTCAGGTGCATATTTTATGTTTTCAGATTTCAGATGTTATTTTCTCACAGTTTAAAATCTTTCATGTTTCGGTTTCAAATTTCAATTCTTGTTTTCATGACAGACAGGACACGCGTCCATTGAATTGTGGAAGCACCACGTGGACTCAGACTTAAAACCTTCCATGTGTGCCACCTTTACGATATTGGCATTGAAAAAGTGACGCCAGTGACAACGTTCCGTTTAGAAAGCTGTTTTAGAGCCTAGTTGGGATCAATCACCGGAACTAGAAGAGCAATAAACTACGGCAACGTGTGCAGTTAGACCGCCACACCTTACATCAACGGAAGATCACGCTGCGTTCATGGTCAAATGTGGAGGTGGGAAATATCAGGCCTTGAAGTTATACAGCAGAGTCCAGAAACAAAGGCAAGCCACGGTGCGAGGATAAAAGACGATAAAATAACAATAAAAATCATCAAGATTGATGAAGCGCTCGCTGAATAGAGCACCTTATTGATCCCTGAGGGAGATTCACTCGTATGAGAAAGTAGTAGTCCAAGCAATATTCAAGTAATATACAAATACACAGTTTTAAATAGAACATGGTAAAACAAAAAAAGTATACATAAACTATATCAACATGTCTGTCTATTTATTTATACACACATTTCGGTGTAAGAAGTGGGATTCGAGAAGGAACCTATGCCGAGGGAGATTGAAGGTTTCTACGCTCAATCCATGGAGGGCGTGAGAGCAAAGAGGCACAAGAGCGTGCCCACTCCGATGAGCCACCCCAGAGTAGATGTCATCGGTCTTCCTGATGGGTCCGGCACTCCTCGACCAGAAGAGGGAGACTTTCACCCAGAGGATCAACAGACAGCAGCGTTAACCTCTCATTCCCTGGCCCTGAAGGAACATTCCTCTGTAAGGGAAAGGGGGGGCGAGAACAACGCTTCACTGATGGCCTGGGTAAACATGCCCACGACACCAGGTGAGGACTGGCTGCATACTAAGTCTCCAAGACTCTCCATCGAGTACCGTCCCCGTTCTACTGGCCAGGATACTGCTGTGACGTCAAACTTTACGTCCACCGGTGCAACTTCTGTACTACCAAGAAAAGGGCTGACCCAGCGTTTTAATAACACCTTTGCAGCAGTACGAGGTGGGGGTCGACATCCAGGGGCCCTTTCCTGCCACGGACTGAGGGAACCGCTACGTCCCGGTGCCCAGGGATTACCTCATCGAGTGGCCCGAGGCATACCCGGACCAGTGTGCTGCTACCACGGCCCTGTTACGGTGATGTTTTGCTGATTCGGTGTGCCAGAGGATCTACAACGCGACTAAGGGCGGAGCTTTGAAGGAAGATGTGCAGCGGGCGTTAAAAAAACCACGGCATAGGCCGCTGCATCTACAGAGCGATGGATTGCTGGAACGTTCTAACTGGACTTTGTTTGGAGATTTTGTTCAGCCGTCAGCAGCAGGACTGGATTCCACACCTGGTCCCGGTCTGTGAGTTTATCGGACCGTCGTCCCAAGAGTTCACCCCGTGCGCTCCGGCAGCTCTTATGTTTTTTTTGCTGTTCCTATGACTACAGTTCTTTAGGATAGACCTCAGACGTCGTTCCTGGAATCCCTCGGAGCCGCTCCCAGTTTGTGGGTCCTAACCCTCACAGAGACCACTTGGGGCTTCTCATCCGTATCCGTTCCAGCTGTTGGTATTTTTCACTCTTCTCATGCTCCCTCTTTCCGATGTAACTGTCAGCTGTGATGGCCTCATCTATCACAGCTGACCTCTGCGGCTCCTTGTCAGCCTTCAGTATGCACTCATGCAGCGTTGCAGTATGAAGGGGCAAAGTGAACGTAGATGGTCAGTTGCCAAGAGTATTAACGGTGCTGACGCGCACCAACGTCTCCACCCAGTCCATTTTGCCATTAGCGGTCGCCCTGTAAAACAAGCGGTGGAAACCTCCCGTAGCTTCCCGTCTACCGCGAAGCGGAATGATTCGGTTGCTGATGGGCATCTGGCATCTTTTCACTGCCTCTTCATCTGTGTCGCTCCTTTCTCCAAAGTGTTGGAAAGGATAGGTCAGAAAGAGGACTGGGTTCCAAAACGCCCCCATTCAAAGTCCTGAAATGTTCCGACTTGATGTAGTTTGGATGTGATTTCCACGCAAATCATAACATTGTGGAATATCAGTTCACGACACAAATATAGAATATAGAATACTTTTACTGGTAAGCAAATATCGAATATCATTTTCAGTTTGCTGGTTCTTAATCAGTTAAGAATGTAAATATGTAAAATATGTAAATGTGATATTCAATTTAATGAACTCATCTCCACAATCTCTCTCACCTTTTGCTTACTAGAATGTCCCCTTCCCCCCACCGCCATGTCATCTGGAAATCGAAGGGGCTCGTGGCCCACCTGCACTCCAGACCGTGGACCCTGGGCTCTGTTATCCTGGAGCGTAGCACCTCTGGCAAAAAGGGGGTCAGCATCTTCCATTCAGAGGAGCAGGAGTTCGTGAACTGGATGTCAGGAGCCAAAGCGGTGGCTAAGATGCTGTGTGACAGACTCGGTGTTTGCAGGTGCGCCATGGTGACCAGACCTCACAGAGACCAACCTGCACAGGTACAGGGGTTTCTTTGGACAGTCTATGATCTGGTTAATGGTACGGTCCCACAGGAGGAACTTAACTATGCGATGCTGGAACTTAAGGATCGAAATTGGTCTTGGCCAACACTGAAATATTAAAGTTTTCATATTTTTAGTGTCGAAGCACCTAAGAATTGTGAAGAAAGAAACCGCCTGAAGAAATGATTGACGCTTCATGAAGGGTCATCACTGAAAGGAAATCCATATTGAAGTCACTAAGTAAAATTTATTCATATAGCTTCCTTCAAAACTATTGTTACAAAAGGACCAAAGATTGAAATAATATGGGTATGTTCATATGGACACACACGTATGTATACATACACACACATACATGAATATATATACATACATACCACATACAGAGATCCAATACGTACAAATACAACAGCTGAATAAAAACAAAAACGGGCATCACAATGCAAATAAGAGTCCAGCAGAAAAACACTTAGAAACCAGAGAAGTCCTCAGCTGAGACTGAAAACACCCAAGAGTTTACTGACCTGACGCCCAGATCCACCACCCGGGACCCAGGACAGCGAACGCACAGGCCACGTGTGTTTTCGGTCTTGATTGAGGAACATTTCAACAGGCCTTGTTAAGGGGTCCATGAGGGGTCCATCAGAGAAGTGTGGACTTACCAGGTCTCTAATATACTCTGGAGCATCATTATTCTACGCCTCATGCGTAGAATAAGTGATGGCGTCTTTTAATCTTGAAGTCATTTTGAATTCTCTCACCATTTCATTCTTTTGCACTTCCTTTGATTGGCGTGCGGTGATGTCATATTCATTTTGCCCTGCACTTCTGTCTTGTTTTACCTGTGTTTTCCTTAAACCTCACTGCCTCTTTTTGTTCTCACCGTTTTGGCTCTTTGGTTGTTGTATCATCTCAGTTTCCTGCTCCTTTGCTGGTCTTGTCACAGCTCTGCGAACACACTAATTTTTGGTGTTATTTGAATAAAAATGACTGTAGAAACGAGCCGACAGAGTGACACGATGAATAAGACTCTGCCGTTCTCCGAGCGTACAGTGACCCCTTCGTGTGCTCGCTGTACGAGGTTTACATGCACTAAATAATCCAGGTCTGTAATTCGGATGAAACTTGATTCCATTTCTGCCTCTTTCTGTCTCTTTCTGTCTCTTTCTGCCTCTTTCTGTCTCTTTCTGCCTCTTTCTGTCTCTCTCTGTCTCTTTCTGCCTCTCTCTGCCTCTTTTCTATCTCTTTCTGTCTCTTTCTGTCTCTTTCTGCCTCTTTCTGTTTCTTTCTGTCTCTTTCTGTCTCTTTCTGCCTCTCTCTGCCTCTTTTCTATCTCTTTCTGTCTCTTTCTGTCTCTTTCCTTCTCTTTCTGTCTCTTTCTGCCTCTTTCTGTCTCTTTCTGTCTCTTTCTGTCTCTTTCTGCCTCTCTCTGCCTCTTTTCTATCTCTTTCTGTCTCTTTCCTTCTCTTTCTGTCTCTTTCCTGTCTCTTTCTGTCTCTTTCTCCTTCTTTCTGTCTCTTTCTGCCTCTTTCTGTCTCTTTCTGTCTCTTTCTGTCTCTTTCTTCTCTTTCTTCTCTTTCTGTCTCTTTCTGCCTCTTTCTCCTTCTTTCTGCCTTTCTGTCTCTTTCTGTCTCTTTCTG
>OMNV01002007.1:7903-19591 GCA_900303265.1 Brotula barbata
CTAGGTGACTCGTTGGCTCACACCAGCCTCCCATGCAAGCGCGGTGTAACCTCACAGGAGTCGTGCGAGTCCCGTGTGACACAAAAAGTCACCTGACAGAAGGTGTGAACGGCTCTCAGAGGACTCAGAACTGAAGAAGCTACGCGGATGCTTTTCAGTAGCAAACAGCGAGTCCAGCTGTCTCCAAGTCGCACCGTGCAGTTATTTGTATATTTGCTAGTAAACAGTTACTTCTTACTAATATGTCTACATATTGTACATGTACATATTCAGTACTTTATACAAAATTGGTCAGCCTTGATATCTTTAGACCGGTGTGATCCCGAGGTCCAAGGTCACTGGGGACAGCGGAGCCTTCAAGCTCAAGGGATAGTACGTCTTGACCCACATCACGCTAAAAACAAGCAAAGCTTTTTTTTTTAGCTGCACCGTCTTATCCGGTACTGTAAATAAAACAGGTTCATTTAACTCATCTGCTGATTTACAAAATGTTGCGTTGTGAGCGTGTAATGGGTCTGAGGTACTACTCCCTAGACCACGTAACTGTGCTTCCAGTGCCTTTCAGCGCCCAGTGTAGTCCAAAGTTAAGGACTGTATTTTGTCTTTTGAGTGTGGAGACCTGGTAGAATCAAAAACGCCACAGTACGTACAGTAAGCTGCACTCGGTGACTGAAACACTCACCAGATGACAGACAGACAAAGACAATGACAGATTTGGTTGAAAAGTGGCTCCGTGCTGTCGAAGGTAAGCAAACCTTGAGCTGTCTAAGCCCTTCACTTAGAGGTCCCTGACATCGCTTTGGTTTCAATGGTTCTTCTGTATAAACTGCAGTCTAAGTGCCACAAAATCCCTCCTTAAAGCAAACCGGGAGTCCACTGAGGAACATAAGTGACACTTGAGAGAAAAATCCTCCTCAAATTCGTCTTCGTATGGGACATTTACATAAATGGTGCAGTCTTACCTTCTGGATTAGCGACTTTGGAAATGTCGGTCATTCCGTACTCAGCATTTTTGGAGGAGAATCAATACGGTTGGCGATGAATCCCAGAGAAATCGGATTATTTCCCCGTCGTCTGTGGATCCATCGCAGATCAAAGTGTCCCCGCTCTCCTGCTCGTCTTTAAAGAGGGATTCTCTCGCTCTCGACAGCTCATTCTTGTGTGCTTCAGTTGTGGTTTCTTTGGTAGACGCGCGCACACGACGTCTTTGCCAACTTATTTCCGTGACCTTTTTGAGTTCCTTCTGTGATTGTTGGCCCTTTGACTTCCTGCGTACCAAATGCGATATGCATGGCTCACTAAGGTCAAACGGTCAATCACTCAATCACCCTTTTGATTGCCCAGTCTCAAGCTCTCCTCCAAGCCCCCACAAAAGAACTCTCTCTCTCTCTCTCTCTCTCTATCCATTTTCTCACTCTGTCAAGGTCCTCACTATATATAAATATATATATACTGTATGTGTGTGTGATTTATTTTTTACTTGGTTTCTGGGAAGTTTATGTTCATTTCTTTTGTGCTGTTGTATTTTTGTGGAGTTTTGATGTATTTCTCTTTTTTTCTTTTATCTGTGGTTGTGTGAATGCAGTATTTTTTCCCCAAATTTGTATAAGAGCGAGTGATTGTTATTTTAATTGATGTTTTTTTTTTTATGTTATTGTGTTTTGATGTATTTCAGTTTTGTACAGCAGCGTTTTGTTGTTGTTGTTGTGGTGGTGGTGGTTTTGACTTCCCTTAGTTTCCTCCTGTGTTCTCTTTTAAGTTGTACTATCATCTAATGTGCTATCTTTTCTCAATTGGAATTGTCAAAGAAAATGATTATAAAAAAAACAAAAACAAAAAAAAACAACAACTATTCAGTATATTGCTATGAAAAAGTGGCTCACATATAAATCGGTTCAGGACATTTTAAACATTTTAAACATATCTCACAGAAAGAAAAACCAAATATAATCCAGCCTGGTCTTACATTGAATTAAAAATAGGAATTTCTATAAATTATTAGATTATTTCACTTTTATGAGGTTAAATTGGGCGAAATGCAATGAAAAACTTAATTATTCAGCGGTTGCATCTCCAGTCATATATTAATCTACATTAAATTATATCTGTAATGTTGTCTAGCACAGACGTTAGGTAGAATCACAAATAACAGAGAGTACATTTCTTAATTAAGACCAATTTCTGTGGTGGCAGACACAGTGCCACATGAACAACCTCCTAAAGTCGGCTGTATTGGCTTGTTTGTGTGACGCGGTGCTCTACGTGGTAACACTTGTCAGCGTCCTCCTGTGTGTCGTCTCTCAGGTTGTCAGACAGTCTCATGCATGTTGTACAGTGTGTAACAATATCCGTGTTTCTTATCATGTTATCTCATCATAACAATCTGCAAATGTTCATACGGGCCAGATTTTCTACATATCTTCCATAGAATTAGCACACAGTAAGCATCTATGTGTATATGTATGTACGTATATATCTGTGTAAGTACATATATGGTTATACTTGCACGTGTGTATGATTCATGAGTTTTTGGGGCATTGACAGCAGCTGATGTGCATACTTGTCTATCTAATAGCGTAGTTTCCCCAAAATACATCCATAGGTATGTGCCGGGCATATTGTGGCCTCCGTATGGTCAGGAACGGATCAGTGCATCTAATTATAGGTAACAGGAGATCACGGCATCTTTAACATGCAATAGATCTCATGTTAAATATGATCCAGTATGCGGTCACGCCTGCTGGACACAGGAATAGAATCTGAGAGCAGTCAGCAAATCCGGAGCTCAACTTTGTTTTGATTTCACGCAACACAAACACAGAGCGGTTCATTTATATTTGATGCCTCTGTGAATCCTTGTGTAAATTTTAGGCATTTGGGCATCCATAAATGGGACGGCGAGGAGCACCGGTGCTAAAATAAGTCCCTGCCTTCTATACAAGTACATACATACATACAAACAAACAATAACCCTGAATTTCAATTACGCATATTCAGTTTAATTCCGTGATTAAATCCTGGTCCGAATATTTGCAGTTTCTCTCTGTGTGTGTGTGTGTGTGTGTCCCTCTGTGTGTCCTCCTCCACCATCTTCTCCATCTGTGATTAACACTCACTCTCCATCCCATTCCCAGGCCGCCACTGCAGTGCAAGTGTAACTAAAGTCTGACTGTAGGTAGGTACGCACTCTCTCCATAGTGTAATTTAAAGTGTGACTTTGGGTCACAATTATGTCGTCTGACTTCAGTATTTCCCCTGATGGAGAATCGGCCACAGCCTGACAGTGGCTCGGATAAAATTAGCTTTAATAGCATTTTTATTCAATTTTCTGAAGAGAGGTTTGCCGTTCTAGCCTGTTGTGCATTAATCTTCATCTACTAATCGATATGGGAAAACCTGTTTTTTTTTCATCTTATCCACATTCCTCATATCTCACCTGACAAGTGTTCCAAATAATAATGGAAAAAAAAAAATTAATTAATATACAATAAAAAACGTCATTATTTTCACCTTCGCAGAGTCATTATAGTGGCCCAGTTTGATAAAAATGGATAGAAATATATAAAATAGTCAACATTTATTAATAGTAAAAAATAAATTAATTAATACAAAAAATTCTGTGAATTTCCAACAAGACTATAATGTTAAGATAACATCTCTAGACGTAGCGTTATCATAGAGTTAAAATGAAAACAAAAATGAGTCGTTTTTACGAGGCTGCATCCAACCCATTCTCTCCTGGTTTTTGGCCTTAAATTTTTTAGTTTTGTTATTTACAAACCGCTAACAGAAGTAAACCTGAGCACGGAGCAGCAGCTGAGATGATCCAGACAGCTCCTCGCAAATGTCTGTGTGTCGTGCATGGAAGAAAGCCAGTGCAAAATACATGAATATTTTACCGAGTTGCCATCTGACTAATGTGGCTGAGCTGGTCAAAATAATACAAAAAAAAAAAGGACTTTTATGTACGGATGGTTCAAACGATGCGTCGCGTGCAGCGGTAGAGTCTCACAAAATGGCCACGCGTGTTCTTTTTCACGTCAGCAGGAAGGCACGAAGGGCGTCAGACTGTAGCGATGTGTGCTGTTCTTTGCTGTCTGTCAGTGTTGGCCTTGTGATGGTTGGAGTTTCGCGTAAACACGCGCAGCCGCTCGCCGATTGCCGTTCCCAGCTGCGGTAGAATTGCAGCTTCAAAGTGAAATTTGCACAAAGGTGTCAAACTCCACCCATTATGGGTCCGCCAGCCATCGCACATCACAATCTTCTCCTGCAGGGGGGAGCTCAACGTTTGCATGCTGTAGCTACACAGGGAAAGGGCACAAAGGATCATGGGATATTTCTTCAAATAATTGGTGATGCTCGTAGCTCAATGATCCCGTGTTACTGTGTGTCATCTCCCACTGTGCACAATCTGTGAATTTACCTCCATTACAGGATGTGACTATCAGGAAACAGGAAACGATGTTCCGTGTGTGAGGAAGGCTGCTTTTGCGTTGGCCACGTGAAGTCGACGGCGACTTCAAAAAATCAGAATCCAAGCGGGCTTCCGCTCAGCGATTGGTCGGGCACGGAACTTCACGTGGTCGACTCCAGCTCTCACACCGGAAGCATCGGCGTTTTGCTGCTGTGTGCTTGTATAAATGTTGTTTTTGGCCGGGACGTTGTCTAAAACACCCGAACATGGCGGTCCAGCTCGCGGTCACGTGTCGGGTGTTTTATTCATCGGGCCTCCTGTAGGTGTTAAGATCCTCAATATCTAATAATCTTTTCCTTTTTTTGTTTTTGAAAAAAAAAAAAAAAAAAAAAAAAAATGACATAAATCATAACTCGCATTTTCTTGTTTTGTCCTGTCTTGTCTGTCTTGTCTCTGTGTCTGTCCTTGTCTGTCCTTTACATGTCTTTAACATTTTTTTATTTTCTTACTCCACAACATTTTCCAATTTCTTCTCCTGGGTTTGTTCTTTTCGTTGAGTGCTTCTTTTGGGTTTGGTTCCATCTGCTAACATGCGAACCCTCTCACCTTCACGTTTGGATACTGCGATCGAACTACCAACCCTGACTACACGTGGCAACTTTGTCATCGTCAAATATGATTTCCTTTGATTTTCTTTGCACGATAACACAATATAAAAAAAACCAAAAAAAAAACGATCTGCCTAAAGCGACCGGCTACGAGAAATCTCGCAGCCTTAATAACATATCGGGGATGGCCGGGTCGGCGCTGCGCCTCGCTCCTATCACTAGCCCACCTTTTGAAACCTACGAGGCCCCCGGACCGCTGCGGCGCTGTCGTTCCCCCATCCCCTCCATTTTGTAGCAGAAACGTTTGCGACTTGGCCGACGGAAGACGCGACGGATTAGCGGACAGAAAGCACCGATGCCGCCGTCGCGATTGTGCACCGAGCGAAAACAACAGCAATAAGAGAAGAAGAGCTGGAATGTAGAAGGATGGGACCTGTTGTCTTGTGAATCCAGTGGTTTATGATGCATGCGTCAGGTTAGCTGATGAGGTGAAATAAATACAGAGTTTAGCTTTACAGATGTTTGAAACGCGATCGGCTAGAGGTCAAACTAGAGTAACATTGGAGGTGAAAAACGAATCGTTAAAAAAACACGCACAGTTACATCGTGAAAGAGTAGAAATCAGTGTGTAGACGGATCCATTTTCCTCTGTTCTGGACCAAACCAAGCTTACAACACTGTCCAGAGAAACCGCCATGAAACGAGATACTCAATTCATTTAGCCAAAGAATAAATCCATTTATAGATTAGAGATGAGCTCGGCGTTCACCAGGTTTCTCCTTTCCGTCACTCGTGAATATGAATCGATGTACCGCGGAGGGATCATTTTGGTATTTCTCACAAAAGAGGTGTCTGCTGCCTTTAGACGTCTCCGTATCACCAACACATCCTTTTGTTTCAGCGGACGGCTAAGAGATGTCAGTAGTTGAAAAAAACGAAAAAAAAACGAACTCAATCAAAAAACGTACAGATGTAGTTTGTATGATAGCGTGAGAGCGATTTCAGCGCGAGAGAAACGCTTCGAACGTCCAACCGCTCTTTTTCGCGTCACGGTCATGAGCCCGTTTATGCAAGTGTTACCTCACGTTGTACAGGTGAAGGTCCGTTCAGTCATTTCCACACCCAAAAGTGGCACGATCGTCGTTAGTCCAAAACGCAAACAGCGTCATCGCGGATTTCTCACACTTGTTTTGGTCATTTCAGTTTCCAATAAACAAATGACTGAACGGGCCTTTGTATTCTGGTAATGAAGATGCAGCCGTACGGTCTCGCCAATCTCAAGGACGCCACTTAAATCAGACAGTCAAAAGTACTTATATAGACATTACAGATTTAAATCTATTATATTGAATATCACAAATACAAGCACTTTACTAACAGTTAGTGTTATTTTACTAACCTTTAAACAACTGCATGTGTGCATAAAATCATATTGCAAAATATTTATAGACGATTATGATAGTTAGAATTTTCCATTATGAGCAGGCTGAGCCATAATCAAAAACATTTCTAACAGAAGATGTTTAGAGTATTTAAATATCTCTTTTGCTTCTTTTCACTCATAGTTCCAAAAAAAAAAAAAAAAAAAAAATTGTCCACATTTATTTGAGCTAAGAACAGCGGCGAAACGTCAGAATTTGTCGATTCCTTAAGATATTAAACGATAAACAATGGCAATATGACAAAACTCACAGACTTTCCTATCACTCTAGTCACTTTGTAGCTTTTATTTCTACTAACGTCGCCGGGGCCCCGCCTCAAATTTGCCATCCGCGTATATCGAAAAATCTCACGAGAATAAGCAAAAAAAAAAAAAAGAGGAAAAAAATGACACATTCACATATGCAATAAACATGCAATATTACTTTAATGCTGGAAACATGCTGTGCACATACATATGTAAATACGCAGATCTATTTTTAATGAAAATGCACAGACATTAGGCAGTCTTTGATTTTAGCTGTAGCAGATCTAAATGTATTGACCGTATTAAATCCACACCACTTTGTTTTCATTCCAGTCCGTGTTGTCTTACTGGTCCTATAGACTTTTGATGTTGTAGCGGCCATTTTTTATTTTCTGACTGTAAAAGATTTTCTTTTTGTAATTGTTTTCTATTTCCCTCACTTGTACTGGTATTGTGTATTTCATTGTAAGGAATGCCTTTTCTGTAGCACTGCGTGTCTAACGAAGTATTTGTCAACCGATGTAATGTTTCATTTCATTGTCCTTAAGTTGAAGAAACAAACGTAAGTGTGACTTTCTGGAGTTATGAAGAAACTGTAAGTGCTTTAGAATCAACGATTTGCAGGTGTAAATGTTCGATAGACACACGTAGCGTTATCGAGTGTTCTTACCGTAGCACAAGTTTCTACAATCAGAAGAAGAAAAAAAGAAAAGTATTTGGCATTTTGTCTAAAAAAAAAAAAAAAAAAATCTCTGTGCTTCCACACCGAAACTTTTAAGACTTCAGGTATGCAGTATTATGACTGAGGACAGCAATGACGTCGTTGTGAAAGAAATGTCATACGTTTGTGATCATTTAGAATCAATCCTCACGAACGGGTTCCACTATGAGAAGTCATGCTCGCCTCAGCATCAGCTGTTTCAAAGATTGATGTGAAAAATTGTTTATTTTGCACGGAATTTATCGTTACAGACCTGTTAGAGAGACTTTTAAAAAATATCCCAGGTACGAGCTACATTGTCTTTTTGCTGTAAATTCTCAAATAATAGATGCAGCCGACCAGCATAAAGTTAGTTAGGTGAAGAAAAAAAAAAAGAAGAAATTTAGGATTATTGTTGGTTGCTGATCAATTTTAGCATAATTGAATTTTTCACAGCGTACAATCAAAAAAAAAAATAATTTATTGTTTCATATTAATCTGTTCTTCCAGCAGATGTTTCAGAATAAGATTCTTATAAGCTCTGAATCATTTTGCTCTTTTAATGAATTCTCAAAAGTCTCAAAAAAAAAAAGGAACAGCGAGTAAATTACTCGAATGTAAAAATAAAAAAGGAAATAAAAAAAAATCCACAGGAGAAAAGTAAAAATGATTCTCTCCCTCTGGATGATCAAATTTTGGATCGACTCCATCCCTCTAACACGGTCATCTCTGACGCCTCCTCTCACAGTCTGTGCTGGAATTCTGTCTTCCTGTCAAGAAACAGATTGTCCTCTTCAGCGCGTGACAGATGAGCGATAAACATAAAAATAACGCAAGAAAAATAAAGAGCAAAAGCGGCAACGGGGCAGCGACGCCATCACGCCATCACGCCAACTCACCGTTTGAGAATTCACAGCAAACGAAGAATGAATCGGCCGAGCGGCATCACTTCTCTGCGTGCGTCCGACGATGACGATTCTGTCCGCGCGTGCTCGCTGTGATTTGTATGTATGATGTCATAGGACGCCAGGACGCGATCCAACGAGCGCTTCTGGTACGCCGTTGGGAATGTACAGCGTGTCGTCGGTCGGAGTAGAAACGTTACCGCCTGTCCGTCCCGTGTACGAGAACATCAAATTCCACTCAGATGTACTTCAGTTGTTCGTTTGTGCAATTTAGTGTAACGGAACGCATCCGAAGATTATTTGTGTTTCTGTTCAAACGGAAAAGTCAAATCTCATCGTCGTCACGCCACCGAGGACATTTTGAAGTTAAACAAAAACAGGCAGACTTTTGTAAGTGCCTCTATGAGGCCCCCGTAGGCTCTGGTGTCAGTTTAGGAGTTCACGCAAACTAGCTAGATTTAACTAGCTATATCTTCAAAGCAATGCTTGGTAGGTCAGGGGGTATTATGGAGTGTGTACATATCTGTATCGACACATGTGAATACATTAAAAACATTGAAAAGTTCTATTTACACGTTGAATTTCTGAGTGTGGGCTAAGATGCAAAGTGACGAAACGGATCACGGGGTCGAAGGGCCGTCGCCATGACGATACACAGCACGAAAGTCCGATTTTCCATTATTTGATGTCTAATGTACGATTTCTATTCTATTATTTATTAATTCAGCTGCAACGACAATGTAGAGGAAAAAATGACAGAATCCCCGAAGGAATAAATGGAATGTAAATGTATTGGATGTAAGTGTCGACTTTGAGACGGGTGATGTCATGGATGGTACGTGCACAAAATGTTGTATCTTTTGGTTCATTCACTGTCATGTATGGATGAATTAAGCGTATTAATAGAAAATGCAACGGTAAATAATTTAAACTCAATCTTGCCGTGTGGCAGCAAACTGTAAATTCATCTTTTGATTTCTGTAAGTCATCAAAATGTGTTCACGAAGCTTTTATTGTATTAATATGCGCACTTATACCTCATTATTGATCGGTAAAGGTCAGTGTGTATGTCAAAAATTCAGGTTTGCTTTGGGACGTGCACCCTGACCTGGAGCTCCTCCCCTCTACAGCTGGGTCACTATTGAAGCCCCGCCTCAACTTCACCTGTCGGCCCCGCCCAGGTGCATTCACACCCTGGATTTCCACGGCAACAGAGCCTGATGTGTTGTTTTTTTGTTTTTTTTTTAGTTTTTTTTTTTTATGGTTAGTATTCATTCCAACGTTTTAGAAATGGTGCAAAAAAAAACAGATTTTTAGCAGAAACTCATTATATAATTTCGGAAAAATAAGATAAAATATGACAAGCAGATGGTGAGAGATAAAGCGGTGGGAGTCTCGGAGGACAAAGTTTGCATCGTGGGATGGATATTGTACATTCCACCCTCACGCTGGTGGGACCAGGACAGACGTGTTTCATCTCCACATGAATAATGCAGGATGCCACCGCACACAATGCACAAATTGTTCGCCGTCAACTTTAGACAAAGAATGTCTGACGTTCAACTTGTTGTTGCTGGTAAACATGTTAAAGTGCGTGTCTGTGTGTGTGTGTTGGGGGCGGGGGGGGGTATAATACAGAGCTTGATTTGGGGCTGACGTGGTCTCAGGTCTGGGCTTGGTGGTCCTCTTTGTGTGATGCCATGTGCAGGGTTTCCTGAATGTTGACGTGTGTCCGTCTGTTCAAAATGTTCCTCGTCCATGTCAAAGTGTTTACATACACACACACACACACACACACACACACATCACATTGCTGATATCCTGTCTACGATCGCTGGGTGGTTCTGAGTGGTTCTGGTCAGGTTCTGGCTGGCAGTTTGTTTCATTCTGTCTCCACTAATTCTACTGTCACCGTGTTTACAAGTTGTTTCTATGTCAACTTCCTGTTTGTGTGTTGGGCTCCGCCTGCTGTTGTAGTCTCACTAGAGCCGCTGTCAAATTTGTGCATTTGATTCTCACACGCACAGTTAAGCAGCAGTGTCCAGGTAATGATAATCCCTGATTATTTACTGTTTATGTGATAGGCTGGAATATTTTGAAACCAATGTTTATCTGAATTCATGTCATTGGAAACGTCCAAATATGACACAAACGATTGGTTTATATTAGTTGGACGCTGCTATAAACCAATCCAAACACCAGTGCTAACTGCTTTATACGGCAACATTAGACGCACTCTGACGTAAAACACAAAAAAAAAAAAAATGATTCTTTTGATTTTTGAAATGACTCTACTGTGATGTAACTGTGAATATTAATGACTTTCTGTTCTTGTCTTCACAGTGTTAAGTTTCTAGCATTCGCCTTCTCTCTAAAGAGTTACCGGTAATCACAAATTTGCAGCGGGAGCCACGTAAACGACACGTGTGACACGGATGGACAGATTACAGGAGATCTTTGAGGTGACAAGAGAGAGACCAGAGGTTAATCATGAATCAAAAAATCATGTGGTCTGCTCCTCACGTTGTTACCAAAGCAGCCTCTTGGAACTCCGCCCACATTTTCGACCACAGTCTGACTGACCTTTTTTTTGTTTTGTTTTCTTCTTCCTCTTTTTTTCGGCAAACTGACTGAGCATTGCACTGACACAACGGGAGAGAAAAGGACTCCCGATAACACATTCCAGATGACATCATTTCCACATCGTTATATTTGCCGTGATGTGCGATGGCCAACTCGGCGCCGTCCGTCTAGGGTGCCGATCAACTGAGCAACTTAGCAAGTTTCCAACAAACGCTCGTCTTCACGGAGGACTGAACGAACAATGTAGCATCTCCGCTAACATATTGTAGCATTTGTTGGCTGGGAAATTACTTGATCAAATCCATCAACCACAACGAGAGAGGAATTTATGCAGTCAAGGGATCTTTTAGATGTCATTTTCCTCTTGGGTTCCTTTTCCGGTGAGAAGAAACAAAAAAAAACAACAAAAAAACAACAACAAACATTTGAGTACATGAGAGACAAAGGATCGTCTCACACACTCGCTAAAACGTTCACATTCCACAAAAATGCACTGATTGCAGAGTGTGTACGAAATCAGCCACAAAGCTACAGCGTTTTAACTCACGACGAGACACATTAGTCAAGTTGAGAACTTGCATCGTAGTCATGTTTGCCACTGAACTATGTCTTCCATTCACTTCCAGACCGAATCGAACTGAAACTCACTGCCCCGCCCACCAACACGGAGATAATCCAACGTCACACGAACCAAGCACATGTAGCATTCACCCAAACACGTCAAACATTCGAACGACTCGTTATCTTTATCTCTCATGTACAGACAGGGTCTTCCCCCCCCCCCCCCCCCC
>OMNV01002014.1:15891-33449 GCA_900303265.1 Brotula barbata
CCCCCCCCCCCCCCCCCAGTTTTTTTTAAGTGCAGCTTATTCTATTGGTCCATATAGATCCTAACTGGGTCTTAAAAGCGGCCCCATGCAAACAGATCCACTGCTGTGCCGAAAGCATAAAGGTGTCAACATCCAAGAGGCTTTCTTGTTGTGAGAGACTCTTGTGTAGTGTGTGTAGTGGGTGTTCCTCTGTGTGACGGCCCCCCTCAGTAGCCGCTGCCCTCAGAGCAGCCGGCCCGAGCCAGAATAGAGCCTCTTTTGTGTAGGAGCTTGGCCTTGGCTGCCTCTCTACTCCACAGAGTCAGTCTGTGCCAGCCTCAAGAACACATCAACTACTGATGCATCAGGCTTGCAGTCTGCGCATGTGTGTCACAGTTGCGTGCGTGTTTGTGTGTGGGGGGGAGCAGAAGTGACAGATGCATCCACTGGGTTACATCATGCGTGTATCATACCGATCGCAGAGATTTGACTACTGCCGTTGACTTGTCTGAAATATTGCAACATGCAAATGATGCATATCAGAACCAGAGTGCAGATTATTTTGTACATGTCAAAATTAATTTAATCCATCTACTCAGTACTGGAAGCAGCTCTCTTTTTCACCCAAGAGATCACTGTCCTGCCGTATGCGTTTTTACATTATAACGTCAAAGTCACGATCAACCAATTATAATCTTCTACTTGATTCAAAATGTTTGTGATTGCTTGTTAATTGCATGCAATCAGCCACATGACCCCACACAATGCAGCAAATATTTAACAGCAGAAAGGAAGAGATCCAGTAATATAATAAGGGTCAGCGGAAGAAAAGGCCAAAAGCATCAGTTTTTTATGAATATTTTACATAAAAGCCAAAAGATGGCACAAACTTGATCCAGGAGTGTCAAAGATGTTTGATTGATGGACCAGACACAGATTGCTTAAGTAGTATATAATACTCTTTTTGTAAAAATATACACTTTATTTATACTGCACAACACAATGTCCAACATTTTATTTATCCTAATGAATCTGAATAGTTTTGGATTGTACTTTTGCTATTTTAATTTATCCATGTCTCACTTACTGTAAGAAACAAATTCTTTTAGTATACACAGGTACAAATATCGGCTACTTGATTATGAATCTATGTAATCAGTACCAATTATATATGAATAATTTATAGTATCAGCATCAGACAAAAACACAGCTGAACTTACTTATTTATGAAAGAATTTGAAAAAAGAACGTAAATCCTCAACATTCCTTTTGTTGTGTAATTCCAGTATTTTTCCTTTTATAAAGTACCAATCTATGCTGCAGATATTGTTCCAGTACCTTTAATGCTTTGTTAATTAAATTGTCAAGTCTTCCATAGGTTGAAGTTTGCGCTCTGCCATGACTGTAGTATGCCTGTGATGTCTGAAACCCACAGTCTGAGGGCAGCAACAATAGGAGTATAGATGGCTGGTCCTAGTCCAGGTCCTGGGCCGTAGGCTGCCAGAGTTGATGATTTCTCCTCATTGGCAGCGTTTCAGTGGAATGGACAGAGGGGAATGCCTGTTGATTTTTTTCCCTCTTATGGGAAAATCAGATCTGGATGGAAGGAACACTAGATGTTTTTGATTAACAAACTATTTTATGGGCAGCATCTGAGCTGAAATGCAGAAAATATTTCTAAAAGTGGTGGTAGAATTATCATACGGCCGGAGTAAACAAACAATGCTGGTTTTGTCGGGGTTATTTACTATCTGGCTGTGTGTGTTGCCTCGGATATGGAGTGGAGAACACAGAGATCATTGCCAAGACCTTACTATTCCACTTTGTAACACTGATATGACAATGCTGTTCACTGTGATCTGTACATTTTAACAGAAGGGAGGAATTTAGATGATTACTGATAGGTTTACGTAGATAGATACTCTGGAAGTATTGTGGGATATCCTCATTCATCTGGTTTCCTCTCAGACATGAAGCTGACATAACTTTCCAGTTGATGTACTGAGTGAAATCGACTCAAAAAAGAATCAGTGAATACCATCAGATGGTACGAAAGCCAATGTTATTGGTAATTTGTTTATCAAACATGCATCTACATTAGGGTCTATTTTGGAGGTTATTGAGTAAATTGCAGCACTTTTTTTGCAGGCTAAATATTACGCATATTTGACCCTGATTTATTTTTAGGTAGTTAGATTTTTTTATCTCTTCCAGACTTGTGGAGCTTGCCAAAGTGGGTTATCTCTTCCACATGTGTTTGTTTTTTTTACCAGGATTACCAACAGATTTTTTTTTTTAGATTTTCTTTCAGTGTTTCAGCTTTATTTTGATAGTTACAGAAGTGAGACAGACAGGAAGGACAGAAACTTGTTCAAAAGGTGGAGCACTGCTTGAATAAGATTTCAGTACATTTTGGTGCTGGTCTGGTCTGGATCAATATGGAGGTCCCAGAATTTTTCTTTCTTTTCTTAAAAAGTTAATATTTCTTTTTGAAAATTCTTAAAGTATTACACCAATTTAAATTTAAAGATGTGCTTTTTAACACCATGAAGAGATGAATCTGATCCAGGTATAAAAATTTCTCATGCAATTAAAGCTACAGTGTCTTACTTTAAATAACACAGAAATCCTCACTGTATCTGGACAGGACTCCATGAATTGGATATTATGAAAAATATCAAATAACTGACAGAGTTTAATTTTGGTTAAAACCCTATCATCATAAATAAATACCGTAGTTATCAACCGTGTTTCATGTTCTCCTGTTCATCAAAAGGTCTCTACGATTCCACCGCCACTGACCATTCTTAAAATCTAAGTTTCTGCTTGAATGTTCAGATTATTCCCACCTTCAAACAAACGCCTCTTAGATTCTAAATTCTTTCTCTGTCTGTTCTTTCTTCCTCCACGCACTGCCTCCTGTCCCTCTTTTTCCTCCCCATTCATAGGTCGTCAGTTTCATCATCATCATCTGTTATGCCGCCTCGCTGTGTGGAGGATACTCTTCTTTGGCCATCTGTGAGATGATCTTTGCCATGGTTTTCTTTGGCATCTTCATGATGGAGCTGGACAAGCAGATCCAAGTGTTGAACTGGGTCTGGACTGTGAGTCATCTACACGTTATTACCAAATCATCAGTCATTATACAACGAGTTTGCACAATGTTGCACAATGTTCATCACTGCTGACACACACTTGTTCTCTCTTCTGCACAGGATCTTTTCCGTGCAGGAATCGGTGCTGTCCTTTACCTCATTACCTCCCTCGTTAGTTTGACCGGAGCATCTGGGAATGGCGCTTGTATCGCAGGCGGGGTCAGTTTAATGTGCTGTAATTTGGATTTTGTTTTCTCTGATCACATGATGTATCAACACATCCATTCAAAGTCTGACATAGGGCGCTCAGTGTTGAGAAATGCTTGCAGAGATGTGTTCCTTCCTCTTTAAGTTGAAGTTCTTGATTTTCCTCAAGAGCTTTGGTGCAGTTAGTGTCACAACAAGCAGAGCAACTGTAGTGTAGAATCCACACGTTAACAACTAAACAATATTAAACACAAACCGTTAGAAGAAGAGGGACAATGGGTCAAAACACGGAACATCCTTGGACACATTGCACACATTAAAAGACTTAAATTAAGTGTAAAAATACAATTGCTGTTGTGCTTATTACCAGCTTATTACCAATACTTATATCTAAATACTAAGAGTCTACCAATTAAATTTTGGGTCCCTTGATTTCTTTGAGTTGTGGTTGGGACTTTTCTAAAGTCAATCATCATCTCTGTGATTCCATGCACATTCAGGAAGCCTCTACCCCATGCAGTACAATAATCGTTTTTACCTCTTCCCCTTTTAGGATGCTTATCATAAAGTTACCGGTAATGAATCATTTGATGTTGTATTATGTGACAGATGAACTGTGTTGTTTCTCTGATGTTGGAAGCTGGCATGTCTTTCCTCAGGTGTTTGGTTTGATTGCCGGTATCCTGTTTGCCTACGACACCTACACCATCTTTCTGCAGATCAAGAGCAGCAGGGAGCATGCGGCAGCTTCCAGTGGTGAGATCAAGAGATTTATTTTTCAGCACAATTATTGCTCTAATACACAAACATGGCAATTAAAAGTTTTTGTCCTATTTCATGTGTGTAACAACCTGTTCTTCTCCAATGTCTCATGGGCTACAGATGACAGAGTTTAAGCTCCCCAAGATCTGTGTACCTTTGTCTACGCAGCAGAAGAACAGGAAAAGGGAAGTTTGTGCAGGAGTTAACAGAGAGACAGAGAGAGAGAGAGGAGTTGATGGGAAGGAATAAAGGACAGTGAAATGAACAGATCGCATATTAGCCGATGCCACTGACTGGTGTGAAGAGAGATGTTTTTTAGGGCTGTGCCTGAGAGGAGAACACACAATACATTCATCTAATGTAAGTGGTACTGTAGATCTGTGCCTGCGTATCACGCAAAATGTTGTTTACTGCATGAGAAAATCCATTCAATGTACCACTGATTGCTCAACATTTGGTCTCACTAAAAAGGGAACACTCTAATAAATAGGCCAAACTGGCAGGATTATTAGTTTAGTTCACTGCTACTGTTTTAATGGACTACTGTAGTAAGCGATGACTGTCATGTTCAGTTCATCATGTCCATCGTCAAGGTGTCTGGTATTTGGATTGTAGAAGTAACTGACACACGATTTGGTGCTTAAGGTTGGTCAATGTTGTAAGTGTGCTCTTGTGTTTTTGTATATTTTTGGTGCGATCAGTTTCTCATCCAGTCAAATGTTTGGTTCTCTTTTGTTCCCCTTGCTCCAGCTCATACTTCTATGGACATTTAGAGGTGACCTAATATCCTTGATCATTTTGTTAAAGTTTGAAGAGTTTAAAGTTCCATTAACCAACCAAAGACCTGCTCACTTTTGTGTCTGTGAAATAATTTCATTTGCAGTGTCGTCCTCCTGCTCTGAATGTTGTTTCTTGCTCAGGACATGTTTTGGTTTTTTTTTAAATTTACATTTGCAACACATTTGTAAGGATTAGAATATTTTCTGTTGACAGTTAAGACAGTCCAGAATTCTTACTGATTTTTTTTTTTACATATATGCTGTTTTGTGATGAGACTGATAAAGAAAATAATACATGTTTGGAAAAGTGGTGTGTCACCGTTTGAATTTTAATATTTTCTGTAATTTTGTGTACTCTAAAGAATGTTTTTGTCCAAGTAAAGCAATGCCTTATCATTTTTTTCTAACACAATTTACAACAATCTGCAGTTTGTAATTTCGAATTTCAAAACAACGTCGGTCTGGGAAATAAAAGCCATTGTTACGTCAAAGATAGATCGATCCTGTATCTTGCTGTCATTGATCTCTCGAAATCCCAAATAGTTGCATGCAACATGAATTTGTTTATACTGACCTCTAGTGGTCGACATGATAATCTAAATACATTTGGTTGTAGATTCAACCTCTAATTTGTCTTCTATGGGATCGCCACTAGATGGAAGCAGATCTCTAATCTGCTCAAACGACGAGGTGCAAAATTTAAAATAAAACATTTATATTGTATCAATCTGATTAACTAAAGTGAAGATAATCTATGATGGAAAGCCAAGTACATTTTACAAATAATTACACAACCTCAGACTTGTATTTCCTCAAAATTCTGAGATAACAAACTGGTTCTGAATATTTTTGATAATTCTGAGATTATATTGAATAAGTATAAAATAATCAGAAAATCCTTGTAATCCTGCAAATTCATTAAATGTATCCGGTTGGTAGAAAGGATAGATATGGATATGGGAATTAATTATTTTTTATATCTGTAACCTTTACCCTCATTTGATCACAGTGCATGCTGTCTGTCAGCATTCCCAGATTACACTGCATTTATAATAATCATATGATATCCCCCGCATCATTTAAATACCCTACAGTGAAACGTTAAGCCTTTGTTTTGTGCAATTCTGGCCTCTGTGTTCAGTCTAATCTCCGGTGATGCTGCCGTACTGTGGCAGTATTCCCACCAAATTAATAACACGAATTAAATTTGTTCACACATCAAATCCGGCAAAATCATAATTTCAAGCATCTCTGAGGTTGAGCATTGGCTGCTGGTGACTCCTCCCATGCTCTGAATGTTTAATTTAAACTTGTAACATTTAAATTTTTAAATGTTACACTTGTTAAATTCCATAGTTAATGAAGGCTGATAGGGTGTCTGCATGATCCTAAATCTGGGTGTCATTTGTCATTCTGTCAGATTAAAGGAGTCGAGATGAAGTTCAGAACCACTTTGAGAGAGTCGGCTGTCTTTATTAAAATTTTCAATCAAGTCAAGTTACCGTTAGAGCAACGGTGCGACGAAACAAAGGTAATGTTACCTTCAAAATAATTTTCTAAATAGAATTCATTCTTTCATTGACATTATGGACCCCAAGTTGTAATATGTCAAATATTGCGTTTATTCCACATTATAATCGTGTAATGTCTCCCAATGAGGGATGGAATTTTTATTTTCACGAAAACCACCAAGTTTGGATTTTTACGTTGAAGGCTCAGAGCGGATGTGTCATTCTTAAGTACAGCTAGCTTGTCACTCTCTAAAGTAGCCAGAGGCGGAGTGAGGCGTCCCGGACGAGCTGGGGGGGGGGGACATCATGTAGTTTATCACACAGTGAATGATTAAATACCCTCAGTTTTGTGTTTGGTCTCTATTTTGGAATAACTACAAACTCATCTTGGTTTTTGTCAAACAAAACAACGTCATGTTCCTGCGCGGGTCTAAAAAGCGACGCTCCAACCGCTCGGTAAGTTTGTATTTCTTTTGTCAAACATTTCTTCACAACGCGTCCACATGCTATTTTTCATAAGCACTGCGTGTATTTTAGAATCTTATTCAACAGTTGAATAGTCATCTTCCTCTCTCATTGAACTCGTGGGCTTTTGAAACGAAACTCAGAAACGAGCTCGAGCGGGACCTTCTTGTCGTCCCACCTTCACCTGGCTTTGAATGGCTTTAGTGAAAATGGCCCACTTGTTCATTCTCACTTCCTGGTCAGTGGTGTTATGTGGATTTATTATCCCCTGTACAAAAAAAAAGTACTCTGGTCTTTGTTTCCTGACTCTTTTCGGGCGTCCCAGGTGAGTCAGGAGCAGACTCGACGTCATTGAAATGTACCTGAGCAGGTTAGTGTGAGCTGAATGTAACCTGAACGTCATGTATTCAGAGTAATAATCCACACTACGCGTCGTTCAGGCATAAATATGATCAACAGCTGGAGTTATTTGGAGTGGACGGTGGCTCTGCATCAGGCTTCAAGTACCCAGACAGTCCCAGTGTGAACCCTGTTAGAGTTATGTGTCAAAATATCACACTGAAAATAAAATCACGATACTACATTACAGTTGTGTTCAGTTGCGATGTGTATTGCCATTCTGTACTGATGAGAAATTCTAATTGAAGTGTGCCCACAAAGATTTGATAGAATTGTGTCTCTGTGAGAAAATATTGCTTATTGTGACTCAGTCAACTTAACGTGTAAAAAATGGTAATGGAACAATGACAGTCTTATTTAAAATGTTGAGTTCTTTAACTCAGGGCCCATCGTCACAAACACAAAATTTTACCCAAAGATATCAAATGTTTGTAAATGTTAACAATTATATGTTCATAAAATGATACCCAACATACTGGAAGGATAAAGAGAATTTTAAACCCAGTTAGATTTTTTTTTTTAACGTACAGGTTACTATAATGGATGCTGGGAGTTTTTAGAAACCACACGTCAGAAAAGATGAGATTTTTTAAATGACCTTTGCATAGTAAACTCTGTTATTAATGAATCATTGATGTGAAAAAGCACACTGAATTCATTCAAAGTCCTTTAAATAACCTTGAACTGTTTGCCTTAAAGTGTACCCAATAACCTCATTTACCAGAGTTTAATTGTTAAATAAACTGAATAAACATAGCAGAGATTGGGGAATGTTAAGTAACAGTCAAACTGACATATAACTGAAGGGTACAAATAAAGTCAGGAGACAATAATACGAAGCTAACGCAAAGCCTCACATTTTTAAAGAATAAAATTCTGTGCACAGTGACAGAGTTTGCACTTGCAAAATGTGGAACTTAAAAAAAATAGTAGCTTTTCTTCATGCAGTGATTCACCAATTGTTTGTCTCAAGAATCGCAGTTTGTAGCAGAAACGCTTTTTCTCTCTCCTCTCTATTCACATATAACTTTTTGAGTAATTTTGTTGTTTCATGTCTATATCCTCAACAGTTAAGTGCTTTAATGTCATAGAAACAAGTAAAACTACCTGGTACATACATTTACTATGCTCATGTACTGAGTGTAAATCATCAGTGATGAAAGACTCCCTTTTGGGTCATGTCACAATAACGAAGTACAATATCTGAAAATCTAACTGTGTATGATGACAGTGTGGGATGTTGAGTTTGTTTTGCACAGATTGACTGATATTACAATTGCAAACAAAGTATCATATGGATCAATGTATTACAAAATATGGTAAAAATATCATATCACCATTGTTTTACATTAGTGTTTAGATTATGGCCTTAAATGTTTAATATGTAAAGTATACGTTGGTGTTGGAGCACTTGAATTAATAAAATGCTGATTTGAAAAACTTTTTCATCAGCGACATGAACCCTCAAACATGAGAATATTTTGATAGAAAATAGAAGGTAAAACAAATCCTACAAAATATGCAAGCAAAAACAGGTAATCCTCTCATTATCGGCTCATCTTTACGCAAATAAACAGCAGTGTACTATGGCAACCATGGCATGCATTTGGTTATTGTCACTCACTAATGTCTATTATCTCATCTAATGAAACTAATATAGTATCAGCAAAATCACAAATACACTACAAAAAAAATGTTTTTCTGTTGATCTCTTGCAGGCCAAAATGTATATAAAAATATCTAAGTCAATTAATTTTACATATCCTGTTGTACAAAATCCCATTAAGCATAATCATATTCAAATATTTATCATGAGACTGGTTCACAATTATTAGCCTCGGGTCTTAATACTGCAAAAATACAGTTTGATACTTGGGACTGGCATAATAATATCCAATTATTCCAACGTCTCAAAGATAGCTGTTGTTTAACAACACAACCAGAGTTAAAAGATGTTGTTAGTATTTTTGTTTGACCGTAATCATATTTTTAAATATATCGTATAGTTTGGACTGATTGAAAAAATAGTGCTCTTGTCACAGCAATTTTATGTTGTTTGTAAGCTATTAACATCACGATGCACAGATTGGAGGTGTTTGTTATCCAGCGACCCAGGCTCTCTGTGTCTGGGTCAGGGTTAGTGTTAGTGTGAGGGTTCGTCGTACCAGCTTAACAGTTACCAAAGTTAAATGAGGACTAAAATGTTTTTATCAGGTGACACTTGAATTTGACCCACAGAACAATGCTCGCTATTGGCCAAACTGATGCAGTTTCCTGAACAGCAGGAAACAGTAAACCTAAAGAGCAACAGTGAGTGTTGTTGCACAGATGGAGAGCCTGGAGAGGCCTGGCCTGCTGGCTGCCTGTTTGATCCTGTCCAGTTATAGGAGATGTCCATCTCCTCTAAAGCCTATGACCCCTGATCTCTCCTGTTAAAGTTTAACCCCGCAAATACCAAACAGTTGCAAGTGGAGCAAATGCACACAACAGTCTCGCCTTTGCTTCTCATTTGCTGTCATCTGTGTCACGAACACTCGATGTTAAAGATATTTCTTTAATATAAACACTCTACTCAAGCTCGCAGAGTGTCGGCCTTGTGACATTTAGAGTATGGGTCCTATCACATGCTTATTAATTATCCATCCTTCCCTTTATTGTAAGTGATTCCTGCAGTTGGCCGCTGATGGCAGATAACAAAGCTGGAAGACTTTCAGTTTGTCCATTACCTGGTTACACAGTTACGTGGTAGCAACAGAGAGCTGAAGCAAACCAAGTCCGCCCCACGTGACTAAACCCTATACCCACTTAGTGACAACAAAGGAGCTGATATGAAACGTCTGACGCCAGTGGATGTGTTAGCATGTGAGCTGAAATGAACTTGAATGTAGTATTTACTTTATCCACACACACAGTTTAGGAGAAACTTCCTACCACCACTCCCATCACATCCTTCACTCTCAGCACCATAGGCCACAAACCTGACGTACTGTCTTTGTGAAAAGCTGAAAGGAAACGCATATGAAATCTACAAGTCCCTGTGTAGCCTTGACATATAGGACACAGTCATCGCAGTAAGACAACGTTCAAGGAAATGTGATGCTAACTAGCTACAGTGTTCAAGGCTGAAACGTGGTTCCTCCTCAGTTTTTGTCAAAACACAGCAATTATCGAGTAAATTAAAGGTTCCTGCTCATTGAAAAATCACCTCAAGCAAAGGATGTCAATGAAAGACATCCCAGTTCATGTTTTTTTCTTTTTTTAATCTTATAATGTAATCTTATAATGCTTTTGTGATCAAATGGAGCCAAAAGTAAAATGACCATTACTGGATGGACTTTGACCATTAACTTCTGTTTGACGTTATAAACACTATCCAGGGTGTTTTTAGGGTGTTGCATGCTAAACTGTTTCAGGTTCATGCTTGTCAGTGGTCCTCCAAAGAGTAGTGATTGTTATCCAAAGATTAAAAGAGAAATCTACTATTTTAATCTGTTAGCCCTTCCCCAACATCAGGGACTTGAAAGATAGTTCCAGTGAGATTAAATCTAGTTGAGAAGCTCTATGACAAGGCCATTGTCGCATCACAGGTCGGAACAAGTCCAAGTGCAAACGCTGGTTGAAAAAGAAAATTGATACAATTTTGTCGGAGTGTAACGATTCATCTATTGCATTGTTTTATTGATTTAAAAGTACCCACACCTTACTGGAGTAATACTAGGAGATGTATTTTAAGAATGTGAGGGGTGTGATTCAAATTTCGATGAATCCTGCGCTATCCGTGTATTTATTTTGCAGAGATTAAATTTTTGGCTAAATAGTTACCGTATAGATTTAAATCAATTGAATTGTGTTGTATCGCTCCAAAGGAACCAATATTGTCCTCGTATTTGGCAACCTGCATCACCGTTAAAACGTATCGTCACACCCCTACAATTCTGGCATCAAACCAATAACTTATTTCTATCTTTAACACAGAAGTTCTACAGAAGAAAAACAGAACACAAACTTAAGGGGCCATTTATGCAGGTTTTGCTCTCGCTCTCAATTTACTGTACGTAAACAAGATTTTGGTTAACCATAGAACCAGAATGAAATTGTAATTTCTGGATCTATTTTCTGTTCATGGTTGTACTTATAATGAGTTTTGTAAACCCTGCATTCCCAAAGTGTCCTCCATTAAATCTACATTAAATATTAAACTTTTAGCATTAAATTCTGCACTGTCAAAAGGAGAGGTGTTGACTTGAGTGGACTACAATTACAGTGACACTCACTGTCTGAAGCCGGTAAACACCGTGTGTAAATATCCCAGGTCAGGTGTTTTTATCCTGCAGCTGTTGACCTTCATTCTCAGGTACCTGTGCATCGTAACATTTAGACATGTTTTTTTCCAGCATGGCCCTCAGGCTCATTCGTGTTAGTGTCACAGCTTAGGAACTCCTACATAAGGAGATAACAACAGGTCGATTCAGTAATCATCTGTGCACTCCACTTACCACCACGTCACCTTTCAAGCCTGCGTCTGTTCAGGACATGAATCAGGGTTGTGATTATATGGAGGGGGGACCAGGGAATCCAGGTCTCCGTCTTGATTTGCAAAGTAGAGAGTGGCATATGAAGAGCACATGAATTACAGTTCATCATCATGTGGAGCTTTTCTGGACAAACTCGTTCATGTTCCTACTTAACTGGATACAAACATCCATGCAAATAGCTTTTTTATCACCTCCCATTTGCAAAACTAATCCAACAGAATTAGGCATAATTAAGCACTCTGGGTTGCTGTGGTTATTGGTTACTGTGGAGTGAATTAATGTTGTTATGTAAAAGAGGAAAATATTCTATTCTAATCCTCTGTTCGCGTGACTGATGTTGCTGTTGTTTAACGTAAAGTTTAAAAGCACAAGAAAAAGCGGTGCAGAGATAATTGATTTCATTATACCATAAAATGATATCAGCGAGATAAGCTAAGCAAACTCAGTGTTGCACTAATGAATTGCAAATGTGCATAATAGAATGTGGGAAAGGCAAGCGTGCTGGAAAAAGTGATAGTTCAGTGTTTAGAATCACACTCGTGTTACATATCATCCTAGGTGGTGCTTCTGGTTGGAAAGAAAAAGATCAAAACAATGTTGAGCAGGTACGCACAGGTCGCGTCCTGGATCCCATATCTGCGTTTTATTGCTTTGGTCGTTAAACGCTGTTTGTTAGCGCCCATTGGCAAGCAGCATGCGTCATTTGCGCATTTGTTCTCGACATGTGTTTTAGATCAAAGGTAAATGATTTCTTCCGGCGCTGAACTGATCAATAAGCTTCAGAAACTCACCCAAAGGGAAAATGGCAGCAGTCTGTGGTTGTTTTTTTGTTGTATAGATAGAATGCAAGAGGAGCTTCCTGCTCATGGTAGAAAAGTATAACATTGCAGAGCTACATCAGATGTAAACGACGTCGCATGTCTCCCCCTTATAGTCATAAAAGCATGTGTACAGTTGTTTTCAATGTGCTCACATGAAAAGTGTGCTCAGCCTGACCTATAATTTGTAAAATTATCTACTGTGACAAGGCCATTGTCACGTCACAGGTCGGAACAAGTTCAAGTGCAAGCGCTGGTTGAAATAGAAAATTGGTTCCATTTTACTGGATTGGTTTTTAAATGAAAGAAGAAGAGACAAATAACAGACACATGCTTTGCACAGCAGCGTAGTGTGGGCTTGTTGAAAAGGAAAGCCGACAGTGTGACTGCATGGAGAGGGAAAGGGTGCAGCTCTTATCCTGTGTGTGCTTCCTTCCTCTCATCTCTAAAAAGAGGCCTGAGTCTGCGTACACATGCGCTCACACACACACACACGTGCACATGCACGTACATGGTAGGCTGCAGGACTGGAAATAGACGTAAGTTATGAGGTAGTTAGTTTGCTGTTGGCTAAGTGAGAAGCTCTGCTCCACACTCTGGACAAAAGAAGTGTATTCGCGTTGTGTCCTATCCTTTAACGCCACACACAGACTGTACACTCCATTAATTTCACTCACCGTATTTGGCAGGTTTTAATGATGTGAAATTTAGGATACTAGATGGGGATCTCCCCTGGTTGTTAAGCACATTGAAACAGTTAGTCCTGTTAATCATTGCTGTGTTGGGAGCATCCCTCATGAGCTGTGTTAACAATAAGCTACGGACACGAGCATTACACAGGCGTCCACTCTATTACGCTCTGCACCCACTCTGTAATGCCTTACATCTGTTACATGAAGCACACGGAAGATAAAGGGGGGTTTTAGTATATTGTGGGGATATACATAAAGAGTCTACTCGTCATCAAGTAATCCATGGGAAATCTGTGTCCAGCTCACACTCCACCCCAAACACTGAACAAAAGGCTGAAGGATCGACCCTAAGCTCATTCTGCTCGTGGCTTAAGTGGAATCACTGCTCAGTGGTGATATGATGTTGACATTTCTCAGGCCATGGTTAGCAAATACTGTACGTACCTACTATGCGCTTTAACTTGAGGGTCACATGGTGAAAAAAGTGCAAAGTATTGTGTTTTTGCGGGACGCAATGTGAGCTGAACTGAAGTGAGGTCATGTTGTGTTTTCAGCAGGAGGAAGAGGACCCAGACAGAGGGCAGCCCTGCATGCGCTGTGGAGACCAGTGTCCGGGTTTCCGTGTACACGGCTGGAGGTACAAACTTAAACACACTCGCCACTGACGGTTACCTTCACAGGAAATGTTTGTCTCTTACCTTCACCTTTGTAGAGTCAAAGTCTCCTTCCACGTTTTGGATCTCGTGTGGAGCTACTGTTTAGAGTTACTGAGAAGCAATTTGCCAAAGTCGGCAAACTTAATACGGATACCTGCTAAGATGAACTTTTATCAGACACCAAAGCCAATTTTGTCAAAGAATCGGGTGCAGGGTTATGATTTATAACTGCTTACTCATTATCCAGGCAATGGTGAAAAGAAAGAGGAGTCTGAACAAAGTAACTAAAATAAGAATAAACCAAGCCATCAATTGTCTGGTGAATGGAAACTGCTTTATCCACCAAAGACAGTTTCTGGATTTGGTCTCTTGTGGATTTTTCATTTTGTTTTGAACCTTGCTTAATAAGGTATAATGCATGTAAAATGATATAATTGAAAATCAGATTAACTACAGTATGAACTGTGTACATGACAAGTTCAGATACACGTTGAAAGACTACAACATGACCCTGCAAGGGCACCACATGATGCACAGAGATTAGGAGTGTGTTAGCTTGGAATTAAAAGGGCTGCTATAGAATCAAGGCTATACAAGTGCCATTAACCCCTGACAGCAGCAACAACAGCTGCATTTTATTTACACGGGGAAACACAAGCGCTACAGCTGCAGGATTATCAGGAGTCAACTGGCAATGTGTATTATTTAGCTGCAGCAATTTAAGTAGTTCAGGTTAAGCTACACACGTACAGTACATTTATTTTCACTTTGAGGAAAACTTTGATTATACTCTGATTAAAGCAATAAATCAGCTTTGTGTAGTACGTGCAATTTCAAATAATTTTATTCACTCCTGTATATCTCCTAATGAAAGTATGCCAACACGCCATGCATTTTTCTCACACTCCACTCGCACTGCGATTACACAACACCTCAAAACACAACGCTGTCCGTAACATTACATGCATTCTATAAGTATATGGAATTCTATAAGTATATAGAATGCACGTAATGTTACAGACAGACGCACAGAAACACAGATCTTGATTTTGCAGATCATTTCTTTGATGTGAAATTTTATTTTTAAACATATCTGCTTCAGCTTTGACAGACAGCTGAGTGTTCATCTGCAAAGTGGCAGGATGATCCTGAGTTATTCGATATCCATACGGTGTTTTGAGTGTTTACAGATATTTTTGTACCTATAGGGTTTCATTACCATCACCAAGGAGGTTATATTTGTGCTTCTGTCGGTTTGTTTGTCGGTAGGATCATTTGAAGGGTAAAGATGTGATTTTCAGGAAACTTGACTGATCAGGTTGGAGATGACTCAGGGACAAAATTGTTAAAAAAAAGATTTCGCAAACCAGTTAAGAAGTCTGGATAAAAAAATATTCCAAACCTAATCTTCCAGTAGTTGTAATCTGGTGCAGGATCTGGATTTGTTTGACTATTGGTATGTGAGTACCAAATGATCTTTGCGCCATAGACCAGGTATGCAGTTACAATTGCAATGATAGTCTTCTTCATTTACATCTAGTGAACACCGAGGTGTGAATACAGAATCCTTTTGTTTTCAGGATCAGTTAATTGTACTAAATCCAGAATTATGGGAAAGCAGGTTTTCTCTTAAATGTCATAAGCTGCTGGTAATAGAGATATGATTTTAGATTGAGTTTGTTGGTTTGTGGGATCTTAAGGGTTTTGGTCTAATTGTAATCCATCCTCCCTCTCTCCACGCTCTCGCCTTTTGTCCTTTAGTGTACATCCAGCCAGCTGGGTCTCTTTATTACTTTTAATCCTTTCGATCTGTCTAATAAGATTAGGCCTTACTGCTGTGATAGGGCTCTCACTCTCCCCACCAACCCGTACCTCCCCTCGTCTGCCCCTTCCTCTGCTGGTTCTCCTCTTAAGACTTCATAAAAGAATCATAAAGTAAGAGGGAAAATTTGAATCTTTGAATCAATAATGCTATCAGATTACTGTGCCATAATATTTAAGTATTATTTAGTTTAAAACAAATTAGTTATTATGTTCGAACGCTGATTATGGCTTTATTTCTAACATTCAGCCACTCAAACGAAGTATTACTTTTTTTTTTTTTTAATTTACATATTAATCCAGCCTGTAACCTGAAGCAAAAGATCATCGACACACAGCTGGGCCTGCACAGCTGAAGCCAACCGTAGCTTGGTGATTGAGAGAATAAAAAAGGCAGAGGAATGTGGACTTCATGTAACCAAAAGACTGTAATTTTATCTTTGCTTATTCTGTTCCCACTATTCAGGTCAAGACAAAAGCTTAGAAGTTAGGATGTAATCTAAAACACGTGTGCTGTGCTGTACCTCAGGCTGCTCCGTAGTGTAAGCTTAGCTCTCCTTCTCATTAATTTGCCTACAGTGTTCTTTAATCCATGCTGCATTAGCACAATGCTGGTTTTAGATTGTCATGATAACGCACTTTGGGGCAGAGTGACAAAGGGAGACGTCTTCTTCAAATCTTATCTGGTTCAGGATAACAGGAAGCCTGTTACTGGTAGAAAGCGATTAAATGATTGTGATTTATGGGGGTCAGTATTGAAGACCCCCAGAGTCCAGTGCAAATTACATCTTCTTTAATACCCCATTTACAATCACACCCTCTCTGACGGAGAGGAGCAGCCAAGTGACCACAGGCTCAGCTGCAGATTCTTGCTGAGAGGGAAGTGATCCATCTTTGTCCTGTGGTTTCTCAGACAAAGCTTAAACTGCGGTGGGGGGCAGATGGCTCTTCCGCTGCCCAGCAGAGAGCCAATTGAGTTACTTTTGACCCACAGGTCCCTACCATGCTTCAAAAGTGTTCAAAGTTGCCATCACCAATAGTCTGGGTGGCCATGCAGCAATTACTCAGTAACTAATTAGTGGCAGAGAGGAATAGGATAGACCCATCTGTTTCATAGAACCAGATCTAAGGAGAGCCTCACTATGAGCTCCTTCAGCGGCACACATATGAGGTGGAGGACTGTTTAAAGCTGTTGCAGTGTTTCTCTCTATCAGTGTTCTATCTACAAGGACAAAACATAGGTTAACTTGTCCAACTATGGTAGCCGCAGGGATGAACGATCTGGGGATCTGAGACTGACAGGCAAGTAAAGTTAACAAGTGTTACGATATATTTATCGATGTGATCTGAGATCTGTGGTCTGTTGTGGCTTCAGTCATGTGGTCTGCTTTATGTTTCACCACAGACATTATTCCTCATGCCTGCCCACATCTTGATGTCATAAAATGACACATACTGCACTGCATTGCTCATAGGCTCAAAGTCAGCTCCAGTTAGTTGTGATTAATAACTGCATCAAGACAACAAATGCCCATCTGTCATGAATCAGTTACAGCAGGCTGCTCGGAGGAGACGGTGAGTTTACGCTCTTTGATTCTCACTTGGGCACTAATGTTAGAGATTGATATCTACAAAGGCAGAGTGAGTAAATGTTTGACGTAATCGAAATGTGCAGAAGAAATGACTGTTGCATGTGCATTGCGGCTTATCTTTTTAAGTAAATTTTCAAATCACATGAGGCTATGTTTGCCCTCAGAACAGTGTTTGCGTGTTCTGCGGTGCACAGTCCTGTTCACGGCGGCGAAACCACCTATTGTTTGAGCCCACTATTAGCTTGGG
>OMNV01002014.1:33472-47223 GCA_900303265.1 Brotula barbata
TGAAAAGAGCCGCACGGAGGAAGAAGTTGCCAAATGGAAAGAAGCTGCCACACACACAGGAAGTAGATTGGTGACAAGTTCAGTGTGGATGGGACGGTGTCAACAGGCCGGCGCGGACTCATTTGTCATGATAACAACAGGTAATGAAGGCACCACATTTCACTGTTTTACAGGATTAGGGGAGTTATGCTTAAACAGTCATTATGTTGGGAGATGTGTATGGAAGAAATGAGACTTTGTGTTGGAAGATTCCTTGTGTGATTTGGTTCTGTTTTGGTGTATACAGCATTATCTCCATGTACTCAATTGTCATAAGTGTACAGGTAGTTTGGTTACTGTGTGTAGTTTACTGTCAGTAAATTAACTCATATTACACACTGTGCTACATTTTATTATGAGAGTCATTGTGCATTTAAAAGCACAAGTTTGACTGGACCAACATACTGTAGGTCGGGTCAGTCATCCGGGGCCGGCCAAATATTTCACTCTACATGTTCATTAAAATCCAGATTTTTATAATCTAACTACAAACACAGTTTAATAATCTTATTTAATTTAGTAATATTTTACAACACAAATGATGTGTGTGTGTATATATATACACACAAACAAAAAATGTTGAGGATTTGCTTGTGACATATCTTCATAAATTGAATACTTTGGGTCTTTTCAATTTGACAAAATAAATTATTTGTCATTTAATACTTTGGTCTTCAGTATAAATTAAGTAATTACATATTCTTTAGTTTCTTAACAGACAAAACTGTGTCTGCTTGTTGTCCTCTTGGTTAAATATTTCCATCATTTGTAATTTATAATGATAGTTATCTGTTTGTCACGTGGATTATTCTCAAATGAAGAACAGACAAAAATGGCAAATTGGCAAGGGATCAACCCAAGTCCAACACATTTCCAGTAGCTCTACGTCACTGAAATCTTTACAGGAAATCTGCGTGTGTTCAGTTTATACTTGATCCACAACTTTCTACCAGGACAATCAATGTATACTTGTCTGGATTTGCCATCATTCTGAATGCCCACGTAAAATTTTGATCTATTAGTGGTAAATGCTGTGCTACATAGCCGCAGGGGTTAGCACTGAGGTGCACCCCACAATGCCTTGATGACTGAATGAATGAGAGCAACTGGGCTGGGCATTGAAGGCTGCAGCAGTAAATTGCAGCGTTGAAATACTTTTCAAAACCCTACAATTATTAAGTATTCTACAGTCATGATTCAACAAATATTTTTAGAGAAAAGAGTAATAAGATGGGCAGGATGGGGCTCCCCGTTTGTACAATTAACATTTCCTGTGGCCTATAACTATAGAGCACAGCTTACATTGTAAAGGGGATTTGAATCTGCTGCCTTGTTGTCCCTCCGGTTGAGATTTACACAGATGACATAAGTCCTAGTCCAGACCAGGCAGAGAAACACATGCGTAGAAAAACCCCTGAGGACTTTCAAACCCCTAATTTATCCATATTGGCAAATTGGCAAACGCCATCTCTGAATTACTGTAGGTTGCATGTAGCCCTGCCACCCATGGGTGATTCTTTCTCAGGTACAAACACTTTCATCACGTGGGGCACGGTGGGGGGTGTGGGTGAAATGGGGTGAGGTACAGAGCATCTGCCATCTGTTCCATCATGCCAGGCCACCTCCTGTTTCTCTTTAGGCAAGTGTGCCCCCCACCCCACCGTCCCAATTTGGTCATACGGACACACACACACATACAAAAAACACACACAAACACAGCTGGAGCCAGATTCTTACCAACATGGCTTAGCCTAAGCTGACTTGCTGTGCTTGCTATTATTTATATCGGTCTTGCTTGGTTGGCAGTCAGGGCCATGTAGGGTGCCAAGTAAAGGTAGATCCTATGACAGCTGCATGATAAAAGCATTTTCCTCTGTATTCAGTTACCCTGTGCTCAGTTCCACTAAATATATCAGATTCGGCTCATGTGGCCATTTTTTGTCAGTTTTGTCAACTCCTCAAACACGAATGTGTGTTGAGGAGAGGGAGCAGCACATTTACACGGACACGGAGTGATTACACCTAATCACAGCAGCGCTCCTCACTTAAATTTCAAACAAGGAAGACTTTGTCTGAGGGGACTCATTGAAACATGACTACTCATGCAGTTTATAGGTTTGTGTACTTAGAGCATTTTGACTGTGTGGGGGTTGGGTGTTAAAATAAAGCAGCTTTGTGCCTTGTAAATTTGAGCCACAAGTACCAGCTGGCAGTCTATTATGCAATCTAACCAGAGATAAACTGTAAACATGCAATATACGTACAGTGCATATGGACTCATTGTTGCATCCTCACATACGGTACACAGCACAGCACTCCCACACTCCACCCATGCTCCAGGTGTTTTCTTGCCACTCCAGCAGACCCACACTCAGGCAGTCCCACCGCCCGATTGGGTGTGGTGTCAATGGATGCAATTGGATGTAATACGAGGCGAGGAGATTACCCCACTCCCTCCTCCCAACTTCACTTCCTTCTGTTCCCTCTGCCGTGGGATTGACTACCAGGCTTATCTCATCGACCTCATTTGCTGCTTGGCTTGTGATTGTGAAGATGTTGGGGATGCGCTGGTCCTGATGCAAATCTAGTGTTGGTGAAACAGGCATAAACATGTCACAATTGTATACTCAGCTCTGGGATTAGGGTTAACTTTGTTTCTGCCCTGTGAATGCGGTGCACTAATACTGTACTGTAACACAGAGATGACGTTCTTTTTTTTAAGTAAAAAAAGAATTTGCTCAACGGTTTGTGTTTTTGTGTTGCTCCTGCTCGTGGTGTGAAAACTGTTGTGTCAGTAATTTTCGATGCAGGGAGGCTGATTGAATCAAACTCAAGAATGTGCGTGGGCCGGTTTGTGACATTGTGTCTCCAACGCAAAGTGTGTTCATAAATTACATGCTTGCGACCTGTGGGCGTGCCCATAAGAGTGTGTTAACTAGAAAGAAGGTCCAGCCTTTTCGCTATGTATTGTATGTGTTTTTGCTTTGCATTTGTTTAAGTATCCGCCCTGTATAATTACCGTGGCCCAGTAATGGTGTTTAAAGACCTGTACAATTGTTCCAAATCAGAAATTGGCTTGTTACAAGTTTGTATTCACCCCCTGTTTGTGCCTTGTGTATTAGTCCCCAGTCCCCAGCTGAGCTACTTTGTTCTGTTCAAGTGGGAGTTCTGACTGTTCTTAAAGTCCTTAAACATGAAGTCCAGAACTACCCTTGTCTCCACAGGAAGATCTGCGTTCACTGCAAGTGTGTGCGAGAGGAGCATGCTGTGCGCTCAGTGCCGGGACAGCTGGAAAAGATGATGACGAAGCTGGTCTCAGACTTCCAAAGACACTCCATCTCTGACGACGACTCGGGCTGTGCCTCCGAGGAGTACGCCTGGGTCCCACCTGGGCTCAAGCCCGAACAGGTCACAACCACACACAAAACACTGGCAGACGCAAGACATAAATTAATGCTGTTCCGGCACAAAGACGCGCACATATACCGGGACATGTCTATACATATATTCTAACACTTTGTAAATTTCATAACCACGGGAAAGAAACTTCATTCACCACTTTTGATTTATAGTAATTGAATAGAATGTTCTGTTTATATCACACTGTTCTGATTATACCTTCATGTGTTCTTACAGGTCTACCAGTATTTCAGCTGTTTACCAGAAGATAGGGTGCCTTATGTGAACAGTCCAGGGGAGAGATATCGCATCAAACAGCTGCTGCACCAGCTTCCAGCCCATGACAGTGAGGTAGCACCTTTGAATTTTAAACCCCTTCATGCTACATGTTTACAAGGCAACTACACACACTCCTACAATAAAGCCAGTTTCCCAAATTATACAATATTATCCAAACATACGTAACATCCAAACATTACCACACACACTTAACTGAAGAAGTGAATAAAGGTTGTTTTTTGTTTTTTTTTAAAGTATTTTCTGCATGCACATACAGTTGAAACAAGATGTCTGTGTTTTCTTACAGGCCCAATACTGTAACTCCCTGGATGAGGCTGAGAAGAAGGAGTTGCGGTTGTTTAGTCAGCAGAGGAAAAGGGAAAACTTGGGAAGAGGCGTCGTCAGGCTCTTCCCAGTGACGATGACGGGGGCCATCTGCCTGCAGGTACGGCTGCATTTACATTTTACTGGATGTGATTTTACAGCATTAAAACATTAGCACTAGAATATTCATGCAGGAAGTGTATTGGATGACATCAGAGCCACGGAGAAGAATTTAGTTTTACGAGACCAGAGCAAGTTCAAGTACAAGTAGGTGCAAGCATAGCTCAGGGGCCCCTGTGCATGCTGGGATGTAATGGTTCCAGAGCTGTATCAGCAAACTGCTTTGCAGAACTTTGGCTTCAGATCTGTGATCTTTAGTAAGCATATATAGAATCTGACTTCCTTCCCTCTGTACTCCACCCCCGACACCCACCTCTGTTTTTCCAGTGTGGCAGACAGATCTGCGGTGGAGACATAGCGGTATTTGCCAGTCGGGCAGGGCACAGCAGCTGTTGGCACCCTCAGTGTTTCCAGTGTGCCTCCTGCAGTGAGTTGCTGGTTGATCTGATCTACTTTTACCAGGAGGGACAGATCTACTGTGGCCGGCACCACGCTGAGAGGCTCAAACCGCGATGTCAGGCCTGCGATGAGGTGACTGTCTCACTAAAATCCTCAAAATATGTCAAACTGTAAACCAACAGCGTTAGTCTTTGATGGACCACGGGTCTTAAACATTGCCGTCCCAAGACTAAATTGTTATGTAAGAGTTTACCGGATGAATTAATCTGCCATGACAGACCTGCATGAGTGTTTAGACAAAGAGGTTAATACGGTGTGCGCCATGAGGGCACCGCTGTTTTGGTGTTACAGTATATTAATCAACATAAAGCCCTAGTATTTGTTTTGTTAACTGCTGAATGACCTCTCTTTCTCTCTGACCTGTTTAATTCTAGATTATTCTAGCAGATGAATGTACAGAGGCAGAGGGAAGGTATTGGCACATGAAGCACTTCTGTTGTTTTGAGTGTGAGGCTGCACTGGGCGGTCAGCGTTACATCATGAGAGAGAGTCGACCGTACTGCTGCTCCTGCTACGAATCCCTGTATGCAGAATACTGTGACACCTGTGGAGAACACATCGGTAATGATTTATATACAAAACTGCTGCCTGCTTTATTATGATTTTCATAGCTCACATGAAGCTGTGGTAACACACAAATGTAATTTTATGTATTGACTGTTGATGTTAATTAAAATAGCTAAAATGTACAATACACAATTCATTGTTTCTTTGCCTTTTTTGTAGTTGTGAAGATAACTCGGATGATATGTAATCATTGAATTATTTCTGCTCAGGTATTGACCAGGGCCAGATGACCTATGAAGGGCAACACTGGCATGCGGTTGAAACGTGTTTCTGTTGCGCCCGCTGTCGACTGCCGCTACTGGGACGTCCTTTCCTCCCTAAAGCGGGACTCATCTACTGCTCCAGACCGTGCTCACTGGGTGAAGACCCCAATAACTCGGACTCTTGCGACTCGGCATTACAAAGCAGACCTCCTCAGCACAGGCGCTACGGGTCACAAAAACACCAACAGCCACAGTGTGGTTCTCCTCTGCAGCCACTAGAGGGCATCAACCCCACTGTCAACATTGCAAAAGACTGCATCCACACTGCAGTGGAAAACAAAGGTGAATACTTTGGGGTTATGCCATGATTTTTATGTAGGTCATCCACTGGACAAGAGTTTTGAATACTTGATGAATGCATCTTGTTGACATAACATTTTTATCGTGTCATTTATTCTAATTCATGTGTTTGTTCTGCAGGTGTCCACTGCACTGCTCCAGTCCAAAATGGAGTTTCTTCAAGCAACAATCATCCTCATCCAAGAAGCTCATACTCTCCTCTTCCTCATATACACTTAGGAAATGGCTTTGGGCCATCTTGGCCTAGTGACCTTCCACACTACAGTTTGCTTCCAGCAGACTGTGTTATCAAACCTCCAGTCACTCTGGAGTTTCAAGGAGAGCTAAATGGAAACGCCAGGCACCCCCTGACTCGTCTTAATTCCAGTGGAACCTCAGCTACTAAGGAATGTGGGACTTGGGTTGAAAGGAGTAGTCAGGTGACACAAGGTATTAGAAGTCACAGAAGTGACATTTTATATACTAAACCCGCTTCAAAACACAACATTTCACCACATTTTATTATTTTGTCTTTCACTTCTTTATGTCTGGTGAATTTGTTGTACACTGATGGCTTTAATCAATGTAAACGTTCTCCCCGACTTTCCATCCTCAGTGTGTCAGAAAACCTCAGTGTCACAAGTGAACCACCTGATTCCAGCTGACTCGCCCCCCGGGCCACCCGACGACCTCTCCAACCTCCCTCCACCTCTGCCAACAAAGACTCGTGACTTGGTGAGCCAGGATTCACCCTCACCAAGTCTTCCTCAACCAGAGGAGAGACCCAGTGACTGTCCACCGCAGCTGTCCCGTGGTGGGACAGCTAGGGTCAGCTTTAGAGAACCAATCAGCAGTAGCATTTCGGTAGAAGAGGACGAAGAGGAGCCTGAGGAGGAGCAAGAGGGTGAGGAAAGCCAGCTGGATGAAGATGAGGTGGAGGCGGGATTTGGACAGAGGTTACATCTTCAGAAAGGCATTCCTCCTCAGATGGATCTTCTGGGTAAGAATTTGCCTCCAGAGAGTCGACTGTTAATTTATGTGAAATTTGGAAATCGCGTTAGTTCAGATTCTGTCTCAATTACTCGAAGTGCTTCAATTATTTATGTATCCACCCAGATGGATCCAGTTACCACCAGCGCAGCCTGCGGCGAGGGTGGAGTCGTTGTCGCGTCCCCTCTGACCCCACGCTCCACCCGGGCACAGAGAGACGCTGCCGACGCTCCCGGCCCGACCGGCCTCGGCTTGACACCCTGGAATGGAGAGGAGAGAAAGAGATGGACGGCGGGAGCTCTGGTAACTACTCCTCACTCAGCCTCCAACCAGGCCAGCACAAACACGAAGACTCCTGTTCCACATGCACCTCATCGTCAGACTCCGAGGAAGAGGGATACTTTCTAGGCCAGCCCATACCTTTGCCCCCACAACTCCGAAAACAGCAACCCAAGGAGGGTAAAGATAGAGACGGAGAAGGAGGGAGGGAGATACAGAGGGACTGGAGTTTGAGAGGAAGCTTGAGGAGAAGAGCTTACAGCCACAGCGCAAAGGACAAAGATAAAAACTGTGCCATCTCCTAACACAAACAGACTGTAACAAGGAAACACACAATACTATTTTCTCAATAACAGAGACAGACTTGTAAACTTTTGTAAAGGTGGATGACAGGAGCACTCTAACAAAGGGAAACATGAAAAACTTCAGCTATGTCGCTGCCTTAGGTCGGCGGTGGCGACTTGGGTGAACTGCACGCGTGTACTGATTGAATTTATCAGGATTCATGATAAATATCAAAGGAATATCGGTATAAAGTGTACTCTGATTTTTTTATTTTTTTTTATTTCACATTTATCATTGGTTAATAGTCTTATTGCAGTTAAAACATGAACTACAGTAAAACATTGTCTCTGTTTAGATCGTCCCATTTACATGTTAACATTTACATATGCAAACCAACCTAAAGGTAAAACCTGGAACTGGAAGCGCAGATGTTTTTTTTTAGCACATTCTATCGTACTTTACCGTTCTCTTAGTGCAATTCTGTACGGTTGTAACATACTGTATTGTGGTCATGAGTACTACATGGCCAAACTATTGTAGTTCCATGAAAATCATTAATGCGTAAACCTTGGATGGTGACTTAAATTTGTTGTGCTGTACAGTTTACTTAAAAATACTAAAATCTGTATCATTTTTTAACTGTTTTGAGGTCATTTATTTTTATATTCTTGGTGTAAGTCACTGTCATGTCTTAAATGTTCTCGGGTTAAAGAAAGAGATTATTATAATGTTTCTGTTTCTCTTTGGTTCTGTGAGATAATTCAACCACCAATAAATTTATTGAAATTCTTTCATTTTGCTCAATTTCTGCCCTGATGAAAAACACGTTTAGACTCATGAACAACAAAAATGGGCCTGGCTGTAGACGTTGGTGTCAACAAACAGGAACTCCTTAATCACAACATTACACACAAATGGCAGCGTCATGTGGCCCAGAAGTCAGGCAGCTTCCTTACTGAGAGAGGGATTGGACCAACCAGGCAGGAGGGGCGGGATCAGGAGGAGCACATGAGTTGTCAGACAGGTTTGTCTTGTGCACTGCTTAGTGGTTTTACTCACTTTCACATACAGTCTTCAGTAGGATTGCACCCAGAACCTTGGCGGGGTCCAAAAGAGAATCTCGGGAGTTCAGCAGAGAATGATAAGGTGAGATTTCTCTACAAAGTGTCAAAATTCTGTTTGGTGACTGTGTCCAAGCTGCGAACAACGAGTCAACGCCTTCATACAGGCAGTCAGGAACTTGTCAGGACAGGACCGTGTGTAGGCCTCGAGTCAACATGTGAGACATTTTGAGTTGTTTACCTATGTGCTGGCGTCTTTCTCTTTGTCTTCCTGTTTGGTTCTGTCCATCCATTACTCTTCAGGCCAGACCACTTTCTAAACACTAAATTAGAGGCTCTATTTTTATTTGAACTGCCTCTTCACATTCCCCTTGCCTTTGTCGTACGCCAGTCTCCCACCTTAATGATTTGCCTCGGTGCTGGGTCTCATTCAGTCCTAATAGCAGGGATTCGGTCTGTTTTGTAAATTGAGACTGACATGGAGGTAAGAATGGAGAGAAGCTCTTGTCAGCAAGAGTTTGGCTTTCAACAGAGTGGAATGAGAAATATGTAGAGAATGTGGCTGGTAGATGCAGACTATTCAGGAGGTATATTTGAACGCACACATATATGCAACACAAAATATCTTTTAAGGAAAACACGAGTCGATCGTCATCAGGCTGCCCACATTTCCCAAGTTCAATTCTCTGACCTGAACTACACTGAAAGGTAAACAAAGATGGATGACTTCACAGATGCTGAGATCTTCATCTTTTCGTGGCTTTACTTCACCCAAATTTTTATTAGTTCCGGTGGAAGCCCTCTATGCACCCTAGCAACTGGGAGCCTTATTTAAAGATGAGGTGGCATTGTTCTCCAAACAGCTGCTGGTGTGTGTGATCTGCTCTGTATGCTTTCAGACAATAAGACAATAGCTTGTTGACAGCTGTCCTGATGCACCTCCCCACCAACCCTCTCTCTCTCACTCTCGCTCTCTCACACACACACACACACACACACACATGCACACTTCTCCCACTCTTTTCACAGGCCCTATACTGACTGAAAATGAAGTGTCACTTTTATTGTGTGTTTGTCTGAGGAGAGATGGATGTCTGGGAGTAATTGTTCAAATTTGTCATTGCTGGCAGCCAATGAAGTTGGAAGATGTGCAGTGTTTCAAGCTGGTGATTGGCTGCAGTCGCAGTGAAAGGGGAGGGGTTGTGGAGACACACTCCTTGTAAAGTCAGCATTGTCCTGTTGGAGTACTTAAAGTGTGACAAAGAGATGCTCGCTTGTCTCTTTGGGTAAAAGCGTATGTTCATCGTCACTTTGAAATCCTCATTTTCTTTCACCCAGACAGATTTTAAGGACGTCTTAGTTTGTAATGCTGATCTGTTTCTCTCTCTTTTTCAACAGGACGTCCAAATGTCAAGGTGCTAGGGGTTAACTGAGGAGTGAAATGGAGCAGATTGCGAGTCTCCTCAGTGACACAAATTAAGGATCAGCTCCAGTCAAAGGACAAGGTGGCAAACGATAAACTGAAAACACCAAGGAACGTTACTAGTCTCCATTTGCCGGCCGTGATGCCTGTGGGGGCTGTTCAACACCCACTGAGGAAAACAGTGAGGACCGCTGTGGCTGTTACACCACCACGACTGAGGCCCAAGGGGCCAGTCGGGCCTGATTTTAATCGGCAAAGCGCGACGGCATCCGAAAGGCCGAGGCAGAGCGCAGTGGAGAGGCTGGAGGCAGACAAGGCGAAATATGTGAAGAGTCAGGTCGCCCTTTCTAAACAGCAGCCGGTCAAGCCTCCTGAAGCGAGGAGGCCTCTGCAAAACCCCCGCACGGCCATGCAGCCCACCAGAAAGCCTCCGGTAAAACCCAAGACACAGCCGAGCAACGTCCCTCTTGACCTGAAGCATCTGAGCAACCTGATCAGCGGGATGAACGATGGACCCCTCTCCTCTGTCACTGTAAGCTCAGAGGAAAGCCAGGATCACGACCGTGCCACCACCCTTACAATCAGCTCCCCCTGCCCCAAGCACACACAGCCAGAACACAAGGAGGAGAGACCCTGCCCGCCTCCACGCCAGGACTGGTCCACTCCAGCTAAGGTGAGATTAAAGGCCTCTGGACTGGCCAGAGCAGAGGCCTCAGGATCTCCTGGTTCTCCTGGTCCTCCTGCTGCAGTGACCGTACGCAGAGTGGACGTCATGCCACAGGCCGGCCTCACGCGGACGCCGTGCAGACCAGCACTGTTCATCCGGCAGCCGCTTCAGCCCTTAGCTTTACACTCCCAGTTCCCCCTCCGTCCATATTTGCGTGCCTTCCACCCCGCCACGAGAGCAGCTCCTTCTCCCGTGAAACCTGTTCTCGCTCCATCTAAACCTGACAACCTCCCTTCCTCCATGGATGCCGCCGCAGCTCCTGATCAACCTCCTCCTCCTCCTCCTCCTCGTCTCCCTGTTTTTCCTCCTACTTCTCCTGCAATCACTCGCCTGTCTTCCTCCAGTTCCAGGAAACGTCCATCTCTGACCCGCTCTAAGTCCGACATGAGTGACCGATTCTCCCGAGCAGGAACAGAGCTGGAGCGGTTCTTCAACCTGTGTGGTTTGGACCCTTCAGATCTACAGGAGCTGACTGGATCTGCTTCTGACATTGTGTCCCTCGCACGTTTCCGTAGCGTCAGCGCTCCGGGATCTGAGTGTGCAGGTTCTGACCGAGAAAACGATGCTGACAATGAGGAAGAGGATGAAAAGGACAACGTTGCAGGGCGGGCACCCTACGGTGTCTCTGTAATTGAGAGGAACGCAAGAGTGATTAAATGGCTGTATGGACTCCGGCAGGCAAAGGATAATAATAATAAGACCACTAACTTGTAAATGTAAACTCTATAAAATGTGAAAGGAAAAGAAAACATTTCTGAATAAATGATTTATTTCTAGGTTCATTCATTAGCAATTTGTTCTCATTTTTCCCTTTTGTTTCTTTTATACAAATACAGATTTAATGGTGTGATTTAGGTTATTCCAATTTTAATTTTGTGTTCTTATTTTATATTTTGTTTGAGACTTTTCAAATGTTTCCCTGTCTCATAATGGGGCTATGATAAGTGTATCGTCTGACTATTCAAATGTCATGAGTCTAAATGGACAACATTAAAGATTTAACAACGCGATCATCATGTCTGGTCATGTCGTCTTGAAATGATTTACTTTGGAGGGTCGAGTCAATGAAAACAGTTCTCATTGTTGTGTGTTGGTTGATTAAATAATGGTAAAGTTGCAGTATTTTCATCATTAGAGAACTTATTATAGACAAACACAAATTTTGCAGTGTGAAAGCAAATATCTATCAACATTCAATAAAACACATAAAAACACAGTGACTATCATGATTAGAGGAAACAGGGGAGCTTTTGTTGCTGAGTGTGTCCCTCGGTTGTTAGTAGCGAGAGGTGGGCTGAAAGAGAGCACCTCGCCGTCAAAGAATAGGAGCCGCTCAACCGGATTCCAGAGTCACACAAGAGGCTTTCAATCCGTCTCACAGTGGACGGATTGAGACTTGCTTTAGGATCGTTTCCATGGACGGGACAGTTTGTGCCACTTTTTTCTCTTAACTTTGAAAGATGAGTTGTCTCAAAAAGTTTACCAGTCTTTTACAGAGATTAAAGACGCGGCGACTGAGTCGTAGTGTTGACAGAATCGCCTCGGATGATGTCCAGCATCAGAGGGTGAGTCTGCAATAAGAAACAATTTTATTAAGTTACTTTTAGGTTTTGAAATCTTTCCTTTCTCCTTTCCTCGAGGGGTCACAGGTCAGGTCAGGGGGGATCCCTCTGGTTAGGAAAATGTGCTATGCTGTTGGTGGTGTCCCAAATCAGATCACTTCAATGGCCATAAATGTTTCTCTGCAGATTTTTCTTCTTGATGTTGTACAGGTCAGAGTCTTTTTTTGACACATTTCTAGAGAAAGCAAAGCTCTCAGTAACTTAGGGAGGAGACGTTTTGTTTTTTTTTACAGATGGAAGCCTTCTTCGTCTCCATGATATTATTTGTGAGTCGGGCCTGGGATGCTGTGACGGATCCACTGATTGGCTACCTGGTGAGCCGCAGTAACTGGACCCAAATTGGCAAACTCACCCCATGGTTGGTAGAGCCCCCGAGTTAAACCGAGTCCCTCTTAAATTTAGATCAAATTCAGCCTGTGGTCTGAACAGAAACACCCGTGTTGATCCTGCAGGCTGGTCTTCTCCATGCCGTTTGGTGTCCTCTCCTATCTGCTGCTGTGGTTCATGCCACGAGGCTCCATGTCTCAGGCTGTCAGCGTCCCATGGTTCCTCACAACCTCCTGCCTGTTTGAGACCCTCATGAGTGTAAGTCAGTGTAAGTGTTGCAGACATATCATGCATCATTTCCCCACATACGACACCCTGAATTCATCTCTCTCTCTCTCCTATCTGGTATCCTGCTCTTTTATCTACTATCCCCCCCCGGTGCACATTCCTTTTTCACTCTCATGTCGCCATGGTGACAGAATTTCATACTATTCCCATGTCAATATTACTGCTGCCATTTCGCTCTGAGCTGTGTCGCCATGGCTACTGTCTTTCACGCCTTTCCCCGTGCTGTCAGTTTCGCTCATGTTTTTCTCTGCCACCCATTAACAGTGTTACCATGTCCCCTACCTCTCCCTGAACATGTTCCTGGGGGGAGACCACAGAGACAGAGACTCTGCCACAGCCTACAGTAAGAATACACCGTCTCGGCCTCATCAGCACATATCACACACGGAACACTCACACACTATTAATAAATAATCTACGAAATGTTGAATGGGCTTTGGAAATCATTAACAAGCGTTGAGCTCTTTTCTCTGCTTATCCTCCTTTATCTCTTGTCTCACACTCCCATTGTTTGGCCCTTTGCCAGGAATGAGTGTGGAGATGATGGCAATGCTGTTGGCTTCCATAATTCAGGGTCAAGTTGTAGCCGTGTACAACACTGAGAAGGAGGCGGCCTGTCAGCATCTGGAACAGTCCGGTGGAATATCACAAAGCACGTCCTCACCACACACTGCAACCCTTCAGGGGACGGTAATACCGATTCCACATATGTTAAAATGTAGCAGGTAAAACTTAAAATAGAAAAGTTGAGGATGCAGCTTTCTTCTTTCTTTTAGCAAAGCAGCAGCTTTGTTTTTACAGTACCTTTGCTGTCCCAGGGATATCTGGTTACTCTGTTATTTACTGGTCTTAGCCTGACAAAAGCACCGTTCAATGTGTGTGTGTGTGTGTGTGTGTGTGTGTGTGTGCTGCATTCGATTAGTATTCTGTGCATGTGTCGGTCTCTAAAAAGGCTCAGTGTACTGCTGGGGATTAGAAAACTGGGTGGTGCTGATAAAACCTCACACACACTTCTGTTGC
>OMNV01002014.1:54368-84368 GCA_900303265.1 Brotula barbata
CCCCCCCCCCCCCCCCTTTTTTTTTTACAGTGTTCTGCACGACTTGTGCAACTGCTGCATTGATTCGTCATGTGCACGCTGACAGTCTTGTTTGAAATAATTCCAGGCAAAGCAGCAACAATAACAGAGGGACAAGTGACATGCCAAGCCAAGTTACAAATTTAGAAGTGCATTGATGATGTGGTGAAAAAAAAAAATCATAGTGTGAATTTCTAGAGTATGTGCTGTTCTAACCATTAACTACTTTCTATTGTCCATTGAAGTTTGTACTCATTGACAGCGTTTCTGCCACAAGCAGAACTAATAAAACTAAAAACGAAATTCATTGGAAAAATCCCTGAACACTAAAAAAATGCTCTTTTTTTGCATAAGGCTGAAACTGGCAACCATACCATAGTAACACACAAACAGCAACATGTACTAACAACTGGATAATTTAAGTTAAAGCACTTCAGTAAGATAAGAAATCACATTGAAGTGATAATATGATAACCTATACTAAATACCATGATTAATATAATTCAACTGAAACACAAAGTTTTGAAAGCAGATTGCTTTGTTGCAAGAATGTTCCTTTTTTTTACTGTATATGTAAATCACTTCTTGAAGATTTGACACAAGGAAATAAATCATTGCATCATCAGCCACTGACACTGATTTCTTGATAGAGAAACAAAACTCATTCAAGTCTGCCCGATACAGCCTGTTGCTGAAAAGGTGAGCAAATCAGATTATCAGCAGAGAAACCATCTAGTTCGTGGTACAAAAGCAACACATACTAGAGAAACAAACTAACTAAAGAAAACAAATCTTACCTGCAATAATCTTGTCACCGATCCAGAACAGCAGAAGTCAGGTACACTTTTGTACCTTGCTGCCACCCACATTTCAACTTTATTTTTAGACGCACGCTGCAGTGAATGTAAGGTTCTCCTGCTGAAAAGCAAAGCACGAGGCCTTTTCAACGTGATTTTCAGTTTGGTTTGATCTCCACTAAATGATTCTACCACGACTCAAGCCATGCCGCACACGAAAAAGAAACGCCTGACTTCAGAGAATTCCTCTTCTATTCCCTTTTTTTTATTATATTTAAGCTGTTTAATTTTGCCTAAATGAGGACACCTGAGCTCATTTATATTCAGTAGGGGACTTAAAATTTTAGCAAGAGAATAGGAACCCAAGTCTGGGCAGTAGAAGATAATTTGTTCTACATAAAGTATTTCCATACCAGAAAAATACATCTCTAGAAGGCTATGTACTGAAATATATTATCTATCAAAAGATTCACACAAGGTTTTCTAGTACAGTGAAAAGAGGGAGAAACTGGAGCTGGATCATTTTCTGGGCTACATGCAAACTGTTGTATGGTGAAAGCCACTAAATTTGCAGGCAGTAGAAGTAAAATATTTGAATAAAGATCCGGTTGATTGTACGGCTAATCCATTGTTGCTTAAAGGGAATGCATGACCACAAAATCACAAGGGTATTGTGGAAAATCTCAAAGTCTTATAATAAGGGATATCCGACACATGGTGCAGAATAAAATCTGATCAGATCTGAAGCAAAGCCAATGTTGTGGCAAGACTGGGAGTTGTACTCATGCCGAGACGGATGTAATTACAGGAGAAGCAGAAAATCTCAGATTGGCATTGTTCCATTCATGCTGGTAGGTCTCTGTCCCCTACCTGCACCCTGACGACGAAGTGAATGAAGAGCCACGGCACAACAGCCTCTCAACAGCGACCCGATGTGATACACGGGCATGACCTCCCGCGGTGCCCCTCGGCACAGCCACGCCATCGTCGGGACCACGGGCACCGCCAAAGCCAACAGGTCGACGAGGAAGTACCGGCTCCAGTGGCACGGCTGTGGAGAATGGCCGTCTTCGTCTGCACCTTCAGCGTCGTCTTTATTGTCCTCTTCTATGTCCAACACAGTCGCTTCTTGTCTCACCGGGAGATGAGCGGTAGGATGGGGTTGGCACATGTGGGGCTGCGTTGAAACCTTGTCTGGTTTGTCGAGAGGCAGCGATTCTACACGGTATGGATGGCCAGGAGGGGAAGATGGAGGTAATGTTGATGGAAAAGTATATGGCTCTAAGGTGGGGATGGCTGAGGGTGGTAAAGAGATAATGCTCAGCTCATCGCCTTCTTCCTCACATAACCAAGTCATGGTTGGGCTGCAGGCCTGGGAGCGGACCTCTGGCTTTTTCTCCACAACAGGACTGGGGATGGGGATAGGTTCAGTAACAGGGGAAGCAGGTGCCACACCTACCGGGGCCTCCTCCTGAGGTAAGTGTAGGAATAAATGATGATGGGGGAGGTAGCTGTGTCCACTACACCTGCAGCTGCTGCCAAGCGTGTGGCAGGAGTGTGACATCGGCACCACGGCCCCCCCACTGCACAACCTTTCATAGGTCGGGGACCGTGTCAGAGGTGAGGGGCCTCTGTTGTGGCTCTGTGGCAGCACTTGCTCTGATAGAAGGGCCGCCTCCACGACCAGGTGGGTTTGACCTGCTGTGCGCGATGCTCCGCTCGGCTGAGGAGCGTTCGCGCCGCGCTCCAAATGCAGAGCCTCGTTACTCAGCCGGGTGTAGGTGGTGCTGCGGCTCAGAGTGCTGGCGGGGGAACAGCCACAGGAACGAGATTTCCCTCCTGGCCGAGTTCCGTGCAGGCCTATGTGCGGCTTATGGTCTTGAGGTTCTTGTTCACTGACGCCCAGGTTGGACTTCACCGTCTCTACTACTTCCTGAAGTTGCTGGATCTCCTTACGGGCCTCTTTCAGGGCTAACTGGGCCTCCACACGGTGGCACTCTTCCTCTATCCAGTCTTCCTGCATCCTGTACAACTGGCTCCTCAACTCATCTATCTCAGAGTCCCTAATAAAATATGAAGCATAAGGACATAGAAGACATAACGGGCAGTGTTTTTCTCTTTAAAAGGAACATAAACTTTGTTGCGATGCTTGTTGGCAGGACCTTAACGTTTCAGGTCGCTGTGAGAGAGACCTAAGCTGCTTAGAACAAAGAATTGGCAGCAAATGACATCACCCTTTCACTGAGACATTTCTTATTCTCTAAATTTGTCCTTATTCTTATTTATTTTCCCATGTGGTGCGTCGTGCTCCTCTTTCCCTTGGACAAAAGCCCCAGATGTTCCAATAAGAAGACGGAGAAAAGCCTCACCTGTGCTGTAGCCGTTCCACGTTCTCTCTCAGCCTGGCTCGCAGATGTCGTATGCACACCTCCTTCTGTTGCAGCGGTGTAAGATACTGCTCTGGGGTGGGAGGACGGATGCCATGGTTATCGCTGCAGGCCGTGCGCTTTGCTTGACGCCTGATTCGACACACAGACGTGAAAAATGAGCTTCAATTAATTCCAGTCTAACTGGAAACAAGCAGCTGTTCTCACCTTACCTCGGTGTGTTGGGATATGTCCGGGCTGTGGGGCTGCCCTCAGCTGCTTTACCCCGGCCAGGATATGTGTTTGTGCTGGATGTGTCACTGTGGGAGTATCGACCGCCACCTGTGCCCACTGAGCGCCTTGGAGGGAGAGATCACGATACACTCAGGTCAATAAAAATACAATAAGGAGTCACAGTGGACCGGTGGTTTGGATTGGGGCCTGAATAAAGTTATTGTAAAGAGTGGAAGGAATCTTTGAATGCCAGAATATGAAGTACCTGCGTTGACCAGCAGAGGGCTTACGACTCGGCGTGAGAGACATGGATGGACAAGGGGCCTCCAATTTCTACACTGGTGTCCCTACAGGGGGACAGTGGGAGCAGCCAGGGCTGAACTGTCATCACCACAACATAAATGGGAAGCAAAACCAGTACATTAGCTTTTGATGTAATCACAAATGCTTAGACACCAACCGATAACACAACATTAAACCCAAAAATCTTTCTTCTGTGTATCTTAATGTGCTATTCAGTGAGTAAGTGCAATGGAACAAAGACGGCAAAGAAACGGCTTCTTTTCCTTCCAGGGTGTGGTGTGGTGTGGTGTGGTGTACTGTGTGTGTGTTCCTTGAGTGGAAGTCAGTGACGGAAAATAAACGCTCCTTTCTCCTCTGACAGAATGGATCACAGTGAGCTCAGTCAGTACAGCTGCAGAAAAACACGATTCACCTTCAAATGAGGCATGTCAAAGGTCAAAAACAAAGAAAGAACAAAGACCAGGAAGGAGATATTTGATGGCTGGATTTATCCAAACCAGTCCTCTTCACACTGACATACAGTAAAGATGGAGGTACTGTTAGCAAGACAGTTATGGATTCATGTATAGTCACCTCAAAGTGCTATAATGAATAATTTTAATTCTTGTAAATGTGCACTCTAGTCTGCTTTTAGGCCAAACCACAATTTAAGATGTGTACAAAGTAAATCCTGCCAACACAAGCACCACATACCAACTGATTTTTAGGGGCCACATGCAAAGAGCAAACCTGCTGATCCGACTAATCACACAAGCTTATGAATAAATCTTTGCTGTGATATCAGATATTTAGCGACAAGAGAAATAACAGCAGTGTATGAATTTTGCCCTACATTCTTGGACAATGAGACCACATGAAATCTCGCCTCCTCCTCTTCATGCTGCGCAACAGGTGGCTCGTACATTATTGGAGAAAAATACGCAATCAGCTTACGTAACTGTGAGTGTGTGTTTTTGTAAAGCCGACCACCATAGATGGATAAAACTGGAATTGAGGAATCATTTACAGTTTTAAGATGCCGGACTGAAATGCAGAGCCTGTGTTCATACACTATTCTACGAGATTTCTCCCACTGCGTAATAATCATCACAGTAACCTAAAAGTGCCATTACAGGTTAGCAGAAGAAGATCCACTAACCAGGACCTCACACACACACAGACACACACACAAAGACCCGGCTGTCTGAAATCATCACGGTCCCAAGAAGCTGACTTTGGCATTTTTCTTTTTTGTCCCCGACGCGTCCTACATACCATTATTTAATAAGGACGCAACTCCAGATGTGACTATCAGAACACACGTTTCTAACAGCTGCAGCGGCCGCTTTGTTTACAGTCCTACCATGTCAGCAAGCGTAAGTTTTGCATCGTAGACGATCTTCCGTTCCCGCCAGACTGGATGGTCTGTGAACAATCCCTGGAGGCAGCGGGATGATTGTGATGGTGATGCTGATGGGAGTCCATGCTGCAGCCATGAAGCTCAGAGATAAAAAAGAAGACAACTGCGTCTGCTGCGTCGCAGTCTCTTAAAGGGACAGCGCGGCTTTAGCGCCGCGGCTAATTATTACCTCACTCAAGGGTGATGAGCAAAAATCATTGTTTAGAAACAACTCATGACTTTTAACAGCAGAATATCCACTTATGTACGACATCATTGATATGCAGATTTAATCTGACCCAAACATAGACCTTTACAACTCAAAATATTCAAACCACTTGACTTTTATTCATTAAATCAGGCAAAGTGATATAAACTATAACACATTGACAGTCACATAATGAAACAAATGTCTTAAACTTTTCTCTAGCTATAAACGTTTCATTAAGTGAACCCTAACAACAGAGTTGGATGCAAAAACATCTATATAGGTAACTAGATTGTGATCATAGGACCATAATAATCATAGGTGAACATTGGTCAGGGACACAAAGCTATTTTGTGATTTCCATTTCCAATCCCCAATGCAAATTGCAAAAATAAATAGCAAGTAACTCAATAAATACCTTAATCTGCATCTGTAGTTGGAAGTAAAGGTCTACTTCCGTATTCTCTCTCATGCTAACACAACATAACAGATACACAGCTGGATCACAGCAGCTTCTATAACAGTGGTATTGAAGCTCCTACATTAGGTAGGTCCGTGGCAGAACTCTTACACAGAGTTTATGTTGTCAAAATATAAATCAATTTTGGAATAAATAAATAAATAAAAAGAACGTAAAACTATAAATGTTATAGTTAACCATTTAAAACAATTGGTTGTGACAGATCTGAGATTTTAGGGCAATTGTTCCTTTTTTGATATGTCAGGAAACAGCTTGTATGTACGACATTGAAGTAATTTCTTTGCATTTAGCCCAAAAACTTAAAGTAAATTTTACCCTCGATAACAGACGGATTATGTCATAAACGGAATCCAACATAACCAGGGATGTAACCCTTTTAGAAACACATGTCAGAACTACAGAAACACCACTATGATTTACACATCATAGAATTTGGGTCCTGGTGTGGCAAGGATGTCTTCGTAGGGGGCATTCTGATACAGGTGCAGGGCCTGCTGCTTTTTAAGAACCAGGAAGCAGATGAAAGTGACTGCAGCCTCCGATCGTGAGTTCCTCTCACATAATGTCTGTAGGCTGAACGTGGTGCCACTGCTGCTCTGGCTCTGTGACAAACAAACACACGCTAGAGAATGTAATTTTTCACTATCTGTCTTAGAAATGATCCCATTTATCTTTAAAAATGTAGTTTTAGTGTGCAACAATTTTACATCTGAGATGGAGTAGTTGGTCTTTTAATTTATTTGAATTCATTTGTGGTTGCTTACCCTCAGGGTGTTAAGAAGGTTCTTGCTTATCCTCATGATCTTCCTTTCCTCAAAGTCCTGGCTATCCAACATAGCCTGTAGGTTAAGAAAACATCCTATTTATGTCTGCACTCTACATAACCCGGCAGCTCTCCAGGACAGCGTGTGTAATTAAAGCAAGCCATCTGTTACACACCGTCAGATATTTTTCAGGTATTCAGCTATTACTTTGCGGTTAACAAAGTGGTTCTTATGCATATTAAACAATAGAGTTGTGCAAGAAAAATAATGTTTTGTTTCCTGTCCTACTTCTATGTGTAAATGTATAGATTACAAGCACCTGAGTGCACATAGAGCTTGACGTGAGAGGTGGATCAGCAAACAATGAGCCCTCTGATGGAAATTCTGGGTGAGCGATGTCTAACCTATTTTCATCCTGACAAACACAGCAGAGAATGGAAACAAAATATTTAAAAAATTGCAGCACGTCTGTCAAAAAGGCATACCATCTGGATTAAAAGTACCGTCTGAACCAATGCTTACCTGTGCAAGCTCTGAGAAATTCTCAAGTAGGTTTTGACTCACGTGGTCAAGGACTGTCGGCTGAGCCATGTGTATTTCAGAGTTGTCTGATGAAACTACAACACTGAGGTCCTCTGTGGAGAGGCAACTTGTGTCCCTCTCAACTGCGTACATAAAATGTAGTTCATACCACATGTAACACTGCAGTGTTTCCCCTATAGTTGTACAGTTCAACAAAATATTTTTATATTCCAAATTTTGTAAAATATTCATTCAGTGCAGTAAATGCAGCTTCTTAACTCATCCTCTCCCTATGATCTTATTGTTTTAAGTCATTCACACGGACATAAAATATTGTGTCGTGCAACAAATAAAGAACTGATAAAAAATGAATGAAATAAATTTTAAAAATGTGGGCATGACCCACCGATATAGTGGCCTACGACACTTTCTAGGGGAAATACTGTCCTGGCATGACCATAGTGTCAAAGTCAAGACAACAGGAAGGATATATAATCTATAAATACTTCAGTGTGCATGCAGTTACCCTCTTGTCCATGGCGGAATTTCTCAAGCTCTTTCTCAACACCGTAACATTTTACCATGAAAACACTCTTGACAAAGAACTGCAAGGAATAAATGGAGAAAAACGCAATAATTCAACCCAATATAACTATAACACAATAACATTGTTGGGATGGGGTTATGGTTGTTTCTAATGTTACCTCAATTAAGTCCGGGGCTATGACAGGGCAACATGGCTGTCCAAAGAGTTTGTCTGCTCCTCCCTTCTCTTTCCACTGCATAAGCTGACGAGTGGGAGGTGCCATGTCCATTGGCACAACCAGGTCTGAATAATCGGTGAGTTGATCTCCAATGGCTTTGTTGGTAAGCTCCTTATTCTGGTCCACAAGCAAGGTCCGCTTCCTTTTCTCCTTCTTCTTCTTTGTGGATGCTGAAGAGAAAGAAACAGCAAAAGCCATGTGGTTTCAGAGGGGTGGCAGTAATATTTCTGATAAAACCTGACTTGTTCGTATCATGCAATATAATTTGAGAATTTTTTATATTTTTTTTTGCATACAAAAGGCAGACACAGGTGCAAGGGGAAAGGCCTCCTTTTCATTTGTGATCAGGATAGTCTCATTCACTTCAGGGATTTCCATAGCATCTGTTCTGTCAGTGTCTGGAAAAAAATACATTAACATTAATATATATATATTAATGCAAGAACCCCATCTGGTGCTCTTGGACATAACTATGACAACATTATTGATTGCTGAACAGTGATTTCACCTTCAATCTACAAGCAAGTAAAAATGCACACACTCAATGATCTCCTGTTATATAACTGTCCTAATGGAGTGCTAATGGAAATCAAATACTATATAGTATCTATCGGTCATCACATGGGGTAAGCTATTCATTATAGTAAATTACCACCTCGTTCAAATTTGAGTGTAGATGTATCTGACTTTTCAACCTGCGGATCCACTGGAAAGAAGTCCATTGACCCAACATGATCACTGGACATCGTCAGTAAATCTACAATGTAAATGAGAAAAAAAGAATTGATGGTAAAAGAATCACCAGTGATCAGAATGACTGCAAATTTTCAAATCACAGAAAAAAAAGAATGGGTTTGCTTTTCAAGGTTTATCCTGTTTATAATTTTTGGCTGTATATACCACAAACCAGCGATTGGGAGTGTTGGATTTACTCCATTAATTCCTCAAAAGTTTTCATTTAGCGCACATTTTTGGTTCAAGCTGCATGCATATTAACTGCAACGTCTAAAGACAAGTCACCCTGCACAACGAATACAGCCTGTTCTTGCTTGTTCACAATTATAGCTGCATTTCAGTCTGACCTCCTGCCTGCTTTGCTTGGCAGCAGATTAGGTTCCGTAAGGACAAAATTAATAACATGGAGCCACGCCAGTAATACTTTTTCTTCAGCTAATAATTTACTGCTAATTACAAATTGAATCAAGTCACTACCAAGCAGGTCGGACACATTCTCATCCCCAAAACTGTCTTCATTTTGAGCCAGGCTCTGAAAGCTGATATCCAGCAGATTATTCTCAAGGCACATGGACGTGTCTCCTACCAAAGAGAGTAGAGAAAGGAAAATTAGGTTATGGAAAGAAACGAAACTCAAGCAAAAAAGTGTAAATACATCATAAATTAATTCTCATATCATACATTTTTTAGAGTTCTTTTTTGGCACTTGTGCTTTATTATTCTATGTATAATAAAGAGACAGACAGGATGGATAGAGAAGGAAGGGGGGATAACATGCCAAAGGGGCACAGGTCAGAATCAAAGCTGAGCTACTGTGGAATGTGGTATGCGGGGCGCCCCAACATAAATTAATACTGAATGTTTTACCACACATACGGGTGTTAGCACCAAGAGGCTGAACAATTAAACACACAGCAAAATGAGAGAGCGCCCTATCATGAAAACAAAATGGTTCTTACCAAGGTCTGTTAAGGTCAAAAATCCAAAATCCTCTTTCAGAGTGATTTCCTCTATTCGACCCTGGTTGAGTGTCAGGTGGTCCTCTATGTTACTGGCGTCACGGTAAAAAGAGATAACATTATTATAGACTAAAATCTAATAGGCTTTCATTGGTAAGTATTAAGCAGCATGTTGCTTAGTTAAATTAGTTATGTGATGTCACTGAACAGGAGACGGCGTTACCTTGGCAGCAGCGGCTGGGTATCAAAGTCAGTAAAATTCTCAGCCATAGTAATTGCTTTTAATTTGGCCTCCAGCCCCATGGTGGGCATATCAGTCTGATCTGGTGTGTGGTCACAGAGACAGGGCGGACAACAACAGGGTTTATTAACATGTATACTTCAGTAAAAATATACAAGAGCAACTTCAAGCCCCTCTTCAGGCACTGAGACAGTAAAAAAAATAAATAATACAGTCTATGGGACCGTATAACCATGTGACATTCTACATGAGGTAAACAATAAATGGGTAGATGATTGAACTATTTAATTATGTGCTTGTATCACCCCCTGGTGGCTGTTTGCACCTGGAAGATCACTATTAATTATTATGAGTAAGCGCTGCTAAAAGTACACAGAGAGTTTCAAAACAACCATCTAAACAGCTGTTGTTATGGATGGAATAAATGTAGTAAAGTCTTCTGGAATATTTAATTCAGATAATCATGAAAAGCAGATACAGTTTGCAGTATGCAACTGATTTTTTATTTGCAAATGTTTACATTTACGACTAATTTCTAATTAATAATAGGGGCTGAAAATCTGTGTGTATTCTGATTTGAATCATGGTGCAATTTTATCACATTTATCACAAACTAATTTTTATCCTTTCCTTACTGCATAAATGTCAAAGCTCTCATTAAAGTATCAGTCCACCAAACCAAGGGATCTTTTTTGTAAATTAACTTATTTCTATCCATAGATGGATATATTGTTATACTCTATGTCTGTATGCTCTGACAACCTCCTACAGTTCAAATACAAGGTTAATTGAACTAAAATCTAAATTGACTAAATGTGATTACATTTTATGTAAATGTGTGATTGAATTTGTCAGTGTGCATCAGCCCTCTGATAAACACTATGATGTGTCGTTTATCATCACTGCGCACTGAATGTATTTGACTATATTTGCATTTGTTTGAAGCATTTATTAGGTGCTGTGCTGTGCTAAACTCTTCATGTGCTTCATGTGAGGATGAAAAAGTGTCCTGGCAAGTGTTAATAATTGTATTTTTCACACATTTTCTATGTTGATGCTTTATTTCTGTATCCATCTAAAATTCCATGTAGTATTTGTTCAACTGAAAAAATCACTAACAAATAAGTTTGCATAAGAATTGGTTTTGGTTACTTTTATATACACAAGACTTAAATACTGGTATGAAGATGATGAAATTTTGGTGCAGGTATGTTGCTGTATGTTTGTTGTGGATAACGTATTAGAATACAAATGATACAGATTCCCAAATATTAAAGTCATACTTTTGAGGGTTGTTTTTTAAAAATGCTTCCAATGTACATAAACAATGTTTATTTGTTATTTGACAGTGACAATAAAAGGGACAGGACATGTTACCTGGTCTGAACTCCCTTTTGATTTGCACAAAAGCATCACTGCAGTCTGCCAGGAGATACTTTGCTTTTCTGAAGTAGATCCGGACCACTCCCAGAAGCAGATGACCAGATATCCTCAGGCCCATTTTTATCTACAAGAGCACAGCACACACCTCAACACTCATGCATTGACACTGACCATGCGTGACCCTGTGTGATATTTACCCTTGAGGCAATAATGTCACTGACAGTAGTTTCCAAATTGCATTCAAACACATGAGCTTTGGTGAGTTTCTTGTCCCAGTGCGCTGCTAGCCATACTTTAGCAAGAGGCCCGCGCTTGGACGTAAAAAGCTGCGTGAAAGACGTCATGGTGGACTAATGTCAGCTGTCACCTGTTGAAAACAAACATTCGGTGAGTGTTGTTGAAGTCTTTCACTAAGCTATGAGTGTGATAACAATGACTTAGCTATTTAACTCGACTGTACCGTAAATTTAAACTTTAACTCACCGAAGTTTACGTACTAAAAGTGGCACATAATGTCGTTGGTAGCCTAGTTTGTTTGTTTTTTCAACTACAGGATACAATGGCGTGCCTCTAGTACAGCTCAAGACTCAAGAAAAAATGAAAGTGTCACTTGGAGGTCATTCAATATTCGTGTGTAGCAACCCAGCTGTCAGACGTCTTACCTGAAATTGGAGATTGCCCGCGTTTTGACATTTGGAGCGTGACATTGTCCCGCCGAAGTATCGCGAGAATTAGCTAGCTTTCGTTGGTGACATTCCCCAGCCGAAATATCGCGAGAAGTAGTTGCCTGCGTAGTTGTATTTTAACCGAGCGAAATGTGATTATGTACGTTTTATGTTTCTCTTGATAGAGGTAACACTTTGTATGGGTTTATTTTAAATTTGTAGACTCGCGCCAGTAATAAAATGGTGTAATTCATGCTATTCCGGTGAGGTGAGGGAAGTTTTAACCCACTGAATGGGTTATAGCATGACGACAGAATCGAGATCTGTTGTTAGGACCAAATAATGAACTAATTATTATAGACGTGCACTGGTATGACTGATTTCGCCAGGTTGCAGTATTAAAATTATGCATATTAGTAAGTAAAATCCTGTATTGCGCAACAGCTTCCCATGCCAAAGAAGGGTGTAGGTTAAGCGCCCCCTGCTGTGCTGCACGACTGCACAAACCGGACTGAATATACTTCATCTGTTGGTAAGAGCGTGTTTGTTTGTGTGTGTCATTAAATAATGGGCTCGATTTCAAACTCCTCTCTGTTCCAAAATGAAAATATGGGTTTGGTCAGGGTTGGTTTGATGTAAACATGTTGCTTCATCTTTCATTGTTGAAAATAATTTCTGTCATTCGTTGTTGTTTGACTGATTGTCTTTAGTGATAAACTCTTGCTTAATGTGATGACAAAAAATTGTATCATAGGAAGTGTTAATAATTTGTCACAGTCACTGTTTGATTTCTGTGTATCTGTCCAAAATGCTATGTAGTATTTACCCAATTGAAATCGCCGTATGTGAAATTTATCTCTACTATCATCTGTAAACGAGCCCACAGGCATTTGTTTGGCATTTGTCTCAGATATAACTGAAGTTCCTGTTCGTCCAAAACAACCAGAGTACAACACAAATCATTAATTAATAAATATGTTTGCGTAAGAATTGGTTTGAGTTACTTTGACATAGAAATAACTTGGATAAAGGTATAATGATGATTAAACTGTAGTTTTGTTATGTGCTTTATGTTTGACATGTTGTTTCAGGGTCATATTTGTTGTGGATGTAATTTATTAAGATACAGATGGGACACGATAACAGGTATTTAAATCATGTTTTAAGAGTGTTTTTTAATTCTTTAAATGCACATAGATTAGAAGCACATAAAATGCAAAAATGCTGTCATGATTGTCCTCTCATCAGAGGTATTAATATGATAAATTCACTCTTCATAAGTAAGGAGCTTTCAATCCTTCTCACTTTGGAAGTCCTTTGACTTGGATGCCTATAAATGAATGATAACGCAGAACTTGCTTTTGTTCTGTCTATTTCCTGAACCAATCAATTGAAATAGAGAGATGCTGTGACATGGTAGGTATCACTCGTTAGCAAGAATTGTAGATCCTTGCATGGATTGCTATCTAGGCATATTTTTGTGTTTTTGTCAGATTAGTAAGCATAAATTCTGAGCTGCTTGTCTTTCAAAGCCAAACTTGAAAGCATCTGGCTTTTATACCTTGTTTTCTATCAAACAAATCATCGTACATTATAATGGAAACAAGACGATGTAGACATAGATGGAAGCACAGAGAATGTGATTTTAAAGCCTGGACACCTCTCAAAAGGTGAAGAATGTCATGGTGAAGGTCATGTAATATTTCAGCACTATAGCTTTTGCTGCACAAACATCAACATCAAGAACCTGTCATGCTGTTGTGATGTTCATTCTTGGTGCCGTAAATGTTCATTATAACTTGTGGATCACCTTCAGTTCAAACATGCTGTGTTGTTCATGTCCAGACTGTCATCTCTGTGTCTTTTTGGAGCGTCTGTCCATTAGAAATAATAATAATAACTTAAATTCATAAAGTGCCATTCAAAAAACTCAAGGACGCTTTACATTGTCGGTAGCTGGAGATAATAAACAGGCTTAACTGAGGTTGTAGGTCTTGGTGACTAGATGATGTTTGAGTAGCTTTTTGAAAGTGTCCAGAGAAGTAGTATTGCAAATGTCTGCAGTGAGAGAGTTCCAGAGGGTGGAGGGCTGTGACACTGAGGGCCCTGTCTCCAAAAGTTTGCAGTTTGGAAAGGAGGGTGGAGAACAGACCCATGTCTGAGGGCCGCAGTTTCAGAGGTGGACTGTAGGAGTGAAGGAGATCAGACAGGCACTGGGGCCCAAGGTCATGGAGGGATTTAAAGGTCCAAAGGAGAAGGATTTAGTAGGTGATGTGGGACGTGATAAGGAGCCAGTGAAGATGGATAAGGGTTGGGGTGATGTGCCAAGGCTTGGTGAGGGTGAGAACACTAGCAGCTGAGTTTTGCACGCATTGGAGCCTGTTCTTGGCTTTGCTGGGTGCCCCAAACAGGATTCCATTGCACTAGTCCAGACGGGAGGTAATAAATGCATGGATGAAGTGTCTGCCACGGAGTCACCATTCTTTTTAATCTCATAAAAAACCAGTAGCACTACTAGAGGAAAGCAGCCTGTGCTTTGCCTGACAGCTGGCTAACTGTCACCTCACTGTAGGTTGATTCGGTCAAGACACAGGCAGTCCTTTGGGGTGTTGACATGTCACACAACACTGCTTCATCAGTGCAGTGCAGACATGCCCCATAACGTTTGGAAATGCTCACATCCCTCTTTTGCTCTACTGTGTTTTCAAAACGTTGCTTCTGATGTGACTGTGGACACACACTGTGGATCCTCCTTTGTAACATGCATGTGTCCCTATACAGACACTCTCGAAAGTTGGGTTTACACAACAGGTAGACCATCGGGTTGTAGATAGTGGAAGACTTGGCAAACATGGCTGCCAGGGCAAATGCAGCAGGAGGCACCTTAGTGGCATCACCGAAAGCAGCCCACATGGCCACAGCAGCATAGGGAGTCCAGGCGCCCAGGAAACCTATACACACTGCTACAGACAGCTGTGGACAACACACAAACGCACAGATACACAAATATACATACAAGCACATGCAAAAGATTTATTTTAGTCCATATCAACTGTTGCAACAAATACTATAATGTTCGTCCACATACACAGTCCTACTCAAATACTGCACAACCATAAGTCAGTGACGCTTAAACAATACTCGTCCTCTTACCTTAACTAGGAGAGCATGTGCATTGGTGGACTTGGTCTGGGGTGACACATGCTGCTGCACCGCCTGACGTGACCCCCGGACTGTCAGCAAAATGAGCGTGTAGGAGACAAAGATTACGGTGCAGGGCAGCACGTAGCAAAACAAGAAGAGGCAGACGATGTAGGACAAAGCTGAAAGCTCGCGGTTGGCTGCATGCCAATCAATGCAGCAGGCTGTGCCGTAGGGTTCAGCAGTGTAATGACCCCATTGTGCCAAGGGCCCTACAGCAAACACTGATGCGTAACACCAAACTCCAACCACTAGGAGGCAGGCGTGAGATGTGGAGATCTTGTTACCTGGCCAGAGAAGCATAGAAAAGGCTAATTTTACAGGACTGTACAAGTTTTTTATTCCTCGCCGAAATGAAATATGTTTGTGGTCAAGATGATGCAACATCACTTTGACTAATTAATCGCTCACCACGGTTAATGAAGCAGACTTTAAGGCAGCAAACTAAGGACAGAGCTGTTAGGTTTGTCAAACTGCACAGACCAAACAGGACTCCACACACTGCGTAGAACTGACAGGTGATTTCTCCAAACAGCCATCTGTGTGCACAGACGGAGAAAAACGAATGGAAGTGAGACAACGAGCAATTACATTTTCAGTAAAAAATAAAACTGGACCTCTGGGGAGAGTGAATTTATGGACATTAAAGATAACTGGGTGGTACAAGATACCTGTGAGAGAAAGCTGATGGTATGGCCATAGGGAATAAAGAGAGTGTCATCCCAAGGTCACTGACGGAGAGATTGATAATGAAAAATTCTGCTGGCTTCAAGGTCGACCTCTTATGATAGGCAACTAGTAGCAGAGTGCAGTTGCCCGTCAGAGACAATAGACCTGTAAAAGAGAGAGGATAAAAAGATTGTGGGGATTTGTCATGCCTGCACAGAGTCAATAAAGGATCGACACAGCAAAGATTGTGTTATGTGACCTCACCGAATATGCTGTAGAGTGAACCCATGAGGAGGTCGAGCTCTTTGGAGACGGTGGAGATAAACACAGCAGACGTTTCCGAAGTATTTCCCATCTAAAATGTTGTCGTTAGCAATGATACAAGGAAATGTTGTGAGAATTAAGTCATATTTGAATTGAAAATTGAAAAATGCTCTGGTAGTACAGCAGCCAGGCGCAAAGTGGTCAGAGATTTTGAATTTAGCCACTCAAAATGTCAAATAGTGTACACAATGTGACTGATGAAAGAAGATTACAATATAAGATTCCAATATCGTCGCCGTTTCAGACACATTCAGGGTACGTCATGCCAGCATGCACACCTACACTTAATATACACTAAGTGAAATGAAATAATTGGATCGATTGTAAGAATCCTCTTCGTGGCTTCCCGCATCAGTGAGTCAAACACATTTTCTGGGCTATTAGTATATTTCAGTGTATTTTTGCTCTGTTTGTTTCAGTGGAATGAGAAATAAAATGAAGACTGGAGAGGAAAGCAGTGAGCGTCTTGAGCTCCTGCTGGGAAGTGCTATCCAAACCGATGCAGCGAGACAACATTGACTCCCAAGATTTAAGTAATAAAGGAAGATAAAGGATACGACTTCATTATTATTCTATTCAGGGAGAGTTGGTGACAAACCAAATTTGTCTTTTATGTCTAGTCAGTCTGAGTGGAGGGGACTCAGGTGCACAGGTACAGAATGATTAATGATGGTTCGGTCGTATTCACCTCCATCTTGCCGCGCACAAGGGGATATGACGGTTTTTGTGCTCACTACAAGAACTTTGTAGGAGCCGTGTATGTGTTATGTATGTGTTTGACGGTCATACTGTCACATGCGGTAATTGGATTGTGATGTAGGTGGGGGTGTGTTGATGGTGGAAGGAATATGACCCGTCATTCATTCATTCTAGTTCATGTAAACGGGGGGGGAGGGGAGAGCACTTACTTTCTGCTGACCGTACAATTTTCAGGCTTTCATGCTATCTGCTGCGTCAACATCACATGATCCTAAATTGATCATTATATTTTGATCTTGATCTGCATAGATTTTACTAACACCAACTTTGTAATACAATGTACAGAAAAAAAGGAAATTGTCCTTGCTATTGGCCTTACAACTCAGTATTATGTATTTTAGAGACTCAATATCTTTAAAGTGCACCTTGTAATACAGGGAATGGAGAAAGAATGTGTTTCATTCTCATCAAGTATAGTCAACCCTCCTCTCTCTGCTCTGTACTTCTGGTCTGTCTCTGTACTGTTCATCATAATAAAGCAGAAATACCAAAAAACCCAACAAGATCATCGTCACTCATATCCTTAGTCATGTGAGTCGAAACCAGTTGGTGGTGGAGGAGACAGAACACGGAAAGAGCGTAACCACGTGAACTGTGCCAGTTTTCAGCTGAAACTATTTTAAGACAGTTATCTAGTCTCTGACGCTGCTTCAACAGCTTCTCTGTTCAGTTTAGACCTCAGGATGTACTGTATAAAGTAAAAGCCATAAAAAAAGTACATTTACTGAGTAAGTAATACACAACATCCCAAATTATAGCTTTCTGTATACTTTTGCTCTGTAACCTCACCATTTTGCTATCTCTGTGCTATGAACGTCAGCGGAGACATTTTGATCTTGTATTTTGCAGACATATTGTATTTTTTGTTGTTGTCGTGTTGAGTAATGTGTAAGCGTGATGAGTTTCCTAACGCCTCATAATCAGTACTGATGCAGCGTGGCGATTCATGCACTCCACTGAACCTAAAACTGTCACTCAAAACCATTTAATTGCAGTGAGAGGTGATAAGGAGACAATTGAAGGCCAACAGGCATGTCAGGGGAGTCTGAACACAACAGATCATGTGCATAAGATCATGAACAGTGACACAAAATTCCATGTTCTTTTTTTAATCATTGGCCCGAGTACCATAGGTAAGTCTTGCGTTTATAATTTGCCACTTCCCATCTCGTAAAACGGAAAAAGTGGAATCTAAAGAGTAAAGCTGCTGAAATTCTTTTATTCCTAAACGTCTTACATTGCGCCGAAGATCAAGCTTATATTGTTCATTTTATTCTTAAAATATCAATCATCTGTGTCTTACAGGAGTTACTTTTTATCCGATTAAATATTTGCGTATATCTGAACACAAATATCTCATGTAGATTCACTCAATTTCGATAATTATGTTTTATTTATGTGTCTATTTTGTATTAGCTTTGTATTTAATGTATTTTTGAAGGCATTTCACAACATCAGACATACAGTATTTTTGTCTACAACATTATCCTAGCCCAGAGGTTTTGTTTTGAGGAAACTATCCATGCAGAGTTAGTTATAAAGCAGTCACAGTCCTTGTGTTTGTGTGCTCATTTTTCAGTATTTTGTGCAGCTTGTGATTTTTTGGCATCATGCATATTTGGATACAAACTCTCCTTTCATGACATGTGCCACATCACATCCTTTCTGATGACCTTGTGAGACTGAAGTGAACTATTTTCACCCCGGTGAGAGGGGCTGTCACTGACATGTGACTAAAGAGCAGAATCAGCATCACACACTGTTTTAACACCACGACACAGGCTGGAGGCCACTTTGTTAAACATTTTATTGTGTGTGATCCAATGACATTCCTATTTAACCATACTGCACAGAAATTGGATGTTACAATGTGAAACAAAGTAATGTATTCACAAGTTACTTCTAAACAGTTCATGTTCAACATGTATTAAGGTAAAACTTTGATGATTCGACTGATTGTCCCATAAAATACTGAATTGTCCTCACTATGTTTACTCAAATTGTTTTCAATTTTATTGTAATGACATTGTCTGCAATATAAATATTTTTCAATGTCACATCAGCATCCTATTATCCTATTTTGCATGCAGCCATCAAAAATATCATTAACATTTGGAAGGTTAAAGGAACAGCTCATCCCAGTAATCCTATTTTGCCCACGGGATAAACAAGTATAGAGAATGGATGAGTGAATAGATAAATGAATAGATGGATGGATGGATGGATGGATGGATGCATGGATGGATGGATGGTGATAGCCAGACTGCTGTGCTTACCTTCCAGAGAGGAATGGCTTCTCCTCAGGTAAACTCATGGAGGCTAAGTGGAAAGCGTCATACAGAGGACAGGATCTGAGACAACCGCAGAGGACAGACTGGGTGAGTGAGAGACAGAGAGAGAGAGCGACAGAGACAAAGAGAGATACAGACGGAGTGAGAAGGAGAGCAGCACTGGACCTGTTCCACCGTCTGTTTATGGTCTCCTCTTCCTCAGTGACACACATTGCACACATCCATACACACACACACTCCAAGGCCAGCCAGTAGGAGGAAGAGAGAGAGAGAAGTGTTTGTGTGTGTTTGTGTGTTGTGGTGGGGGCTCAGAGCTTTCAAAATTATGCTTGGAGACTCTTATACAAATAGTGGTGGTGTAAATACTGAATATAAGTTATCATACACTGCAGCGCTGACCGTTTCTGAATCAGTGTGAGTGCATTTGTGCACGCATATACATTAACTTCGCTTCATGTCTACGCATCACTGATTGTGAGATAGGCTAGACGGAATCTCCGGCAAGGAGGAGGACTCCAGCAAGACACAGGCAGTCAATCAGAAGACTGTGGACTATGGATTTGACAAATTGAAGTGTGACTCACTGGCTTTTATTCAAATTAATACTTAAAGGAATTTCATTGTGGATAGCACATAGACAGAATTTTAAAATTGCAGTAATTTAAGAAGAGAAATAAAAACTAATATGAGAGAGACTTTGATTGGAGTTTCTTGGTCTGTGATCAAGATGTCAAAAAGCAGCACAAATCCAATTGATCCAATCTAAAAAATAAATCATATCATTAACTGCTTCAAGTCAAAACTTGATCCATGTTTGTCAATCAATGGTAACATTAGAGTGCATTGGAAATCATTGTGATTGTAATTTGTAATGTGATAAATGGATGGTGTAATTGAAGCGTAAAATGGAAATGAACGCTGAGATTATAAAAACATTCATTGTGAAGTTTTACATGTACAATGGACAATTGTGCATAACTTAAACATGAAGTAGGTCATATAATCAAATTATACTGTATAGTGGACTGAATTAAAATAGGGACTAAGCTACTTTTGCTTAAGACATTGGTCATATACAAAAGGCAAAAAGAATTAAGAATAATAAACTAAATAATATATAACATAATATAAATAACATTTCTGTACCTGCTTAGCCATGCATAGAATTCTGTCCTATTTTTCAACATTGTGTTTAGTGTGTGCTAATAATGCTAATAAGTTATGATTTTAGGCTTCTACGCTCATCCTTGCACATAGAAATCAACCAGAGCACCATATGGAAAACTTAAAAAACAATCAGCTGAATATGTGAGTATAAACATCAGCCCACAGTTGATGTGACTGAGAGCACAGCACCAAACCTATGAGGGACCAAGTTTCATGACTTATAGAGGAGAACAGAGAGAGAGAGAGAGAGAGAGGAGAAGTTGATTTAATTAAAGCAAACCCAAAATGAAAATTGATTAGTGACCCATCCTGTGTCTTTATTTTGCTCTGCAGTCATTGCCCTTAATCAACCTGTTACACAAGCCTGGCACTGCAATCATTTAGGCCTCACAGAGCAAAACTGATAATGTCAATAGTAACCTTTTTAAACAAATTACTATGGTAATGTCTTCTTTCTCAGACACCTGAACCTACCTGGTGCGGCGTTTTATGCAACAGACACTACGACACACACCGAAAGCTAGCTGCTGATACTTTTACACAGGCAGATATTTGAAGTCACAGACTGAATGGAATAGTGCACGCAACTCAACAGCATAAAGTAACGTATCACAAAAGAATAAAAAAAAGTAAGATTATATGAATAAATATACTTTTATTTTCCAGTTTGCTTGCACACAGAAGAGGCAGCCAGCGAAATGTGAATTTATTGTTTCCCAGTCTGCCTTTGTGCATATTTACATTCATTTAGGAATTCAGTTATTTCACTAGCCATGTTAATCTTAATCTTTTTTCTTTTTTTTATTCTGGGCTCTGGGGCAAATTGTTTGGCACTCTGGCCAAGAATTAATCATCTGTAAGTGCAGAAGACAAGATAAAACTGTTACGATAAGCCTTCAGTATCTTGTCCTCTTGTCTGGCAAAAAGGATGCTTTGTTTCCTGATGTGGCCTTTTATAGTAATATTACAGACCCTTTATTATATTGCTCTATCCATGATATATGTTTTTCTGCTGATGGGACTTTAGACCTACTATATTCGGTCAATGGATCCAGACTTTAATATCATAAGACAACAACTGCTTTTTATAACTAAGGAGGTCTGAGATCTTCATTTACGAGTTCGCCCTGTGTGCCAACTGTAATCAATGCTGGGCGCCATTGCAATGACAAAAAGTCTCCTTTTAGCTTTCACTTCTCTGGATGACATTATACAAGGTGACTCAGATTGTGGGCCGTTGAAGCCATCTGATTACTCCGGTATTCTGTGTCCTCTGTCTGTGTGCCAGCTTTGCCTTCTGTAATTTTGGCACATTTCTCAACCCACGTTAGTCTGAGCATAACTCAGAATTGGATACATAAATGAGCAGCGGAGGGACTCTGAGTCACTGATGACAAATTCAACCGAGCCCTCAAATGCCCTTTTTGTCCAACTTGCTGCTTAGAACCAGGCAGTATTAATGTATCGTTGTCTGGGCTTGATTGATGAGGTGGAATCCACAAAATGAGGGTGAGAAAATCAGGATGTGAAATCTGGCTCTTATTCATTGATTGTTGGAGCGTGTGTTTTTTCATATAAATGTCACAAGAACAGTGTGTAACACATAGCTGTCATTTTGGTGGCTGTTTGTCTACAAGGGGCACAGGAAGTAACATGGGAGATTTATTAACAAGGTCACCAGTAGCCTACTGTGAGATCCACTGAAAACTGTGAGAAAGAGACATGATCTGGGGGCAGACAGGCTCCTTGGTTGTCCTTTTGTGTCACCATGATTTTAAAACCAATTTTTTCTTTTCCTGTACATGTAATCTCTGCCAAGGAAACTGAGATTTAGTATTGGTATTGAGATATTTCAAACCAAATGAACCGTTCCCTGGCCCCCATCGTCTCTATTGCCCTGTTGTGCCTTCCCATTTATCTGTCTCAGCATGTGAAAACACAGATCTCGACCCAGTGATCGGGAGAGTTTTTATAGATACTTTAGCAGTAAAGAAATGTGTTTATTTGATTGTCGGTAAAATCTTCACATCGTATACAGCTTGAAATTGCAACATTTTCTCCAATTACAGTGATAGAAATTAATATTCAAAAACTTTTACCATATAAAACCATAATATAGCAAGTGAAGTCAACAGTAAAAAAAAATCAGTACAAAACATAAACATGTAAACATTTTGTTGAACACAAGATCATATACAAAAAGAGTTTTACAGAAAAAGGTGACACAGGTAGAGTTTTGTGTTATTTCTCCTCAGTCACAGGGGCTTCTGTATAAAGATCCATCACCTCACTTCACCATCCCTCACTTAGCATCTTCATGTTGCAATTCCAACATTCTGCCTCTACAGTGCAGATGGAATTAGCTGCCATTGCTGGTTTTACTTCTCACTTGTACACATTATTTAACTAATAGCATCATTAGTTCAGTGCGGGTTTAACACCATTGTATTTGACAATACAAATAGCATGACAATGTCTTAGTGGACACTTGTAGAATCACTACAATTTGTTATTAATTGTAAACATCCATTGTGCTAATGAATGGACCTAAATCAAGGTGAAGGTGTCCCCTCGTCTCTGCTCAGATTCCAACCCTAGCGTCTCCTGTGTGGGCTCCTCCTTTGAGGTGCAGTTCCTGAGTCCGTCTCTGAGATCAGACAGCTGCTGAGCATGGCTTGAGAGAGTCCCATTAACTTGCATGAGAACCCCGCTGGATTGTTTCTCCAGTTCCTCCCTGATTCTCTCCAGGTCCTCTGCCATGTCGGTCAGGCCCTTGCACTGGTCCTCCACACTGGAAACACGGCCTCCAACTTCAGTTACCTTTTCTTGGACTCCTAGGGCAGTGCTCCGACAGCCCTGGACCTCCTCGGCTAACCGCCTCTTCATTACCTGCAGCTCACCCTTAAGTCGGACCAGTCTGCGCTCGCTGGTTCCAAGCATGGAAGCCTGATGTCCAACCAGTTGGACCACACCTTTAATCTGCTGGGCCAAACGTGCCTCTCTCTCATTCCAGGTGCTGTTGGTTAGTCTCACCTGGTGGGCTACAGTACTCAGGAAATCCTGAAGGCCTTTGAGTGTGTGATTGACTGTGCGGACATTGAATTGGAGTATTGTTAGCTCTCCCTGCATGGACGAATCTCTCTGTGCTTCTTGTTGCTGGTTCCCGAGCGCCAGACGTGTCAAGAGGTCCTGTAGTGTAATGTTGAGGCTATTCAAGCGCTGAGCTTGCAGGTCCAGTGTCTCCCGTGTATCCCTCTCCTCTTCCAGGCCACTTTTTGGCGTTGTAGAATCTCCTTGAATGGCAGAGGGGATTTGAGTGGAGGAGGAGGAGGAGGAAGAAGAGCAGAGAATCTCAAGGCTGCTCAGGTGCTTCTTTACTCTGTCGACATCCATCTCCAGCCTCCCCCGGAGAGACTCCAACTCTGTCTCCAGACTGGGAACAACATGGCCCTCCAACACGACCGGGGCTGTAGTGTTACCCAGGTCTTCTATAGCTGTCAGCAGGCGGTCCTCTAGGGCTCTCAACTTACCCTCCAGTCTGACCTCCAGACCTGCTCCACCACTCGTCCCTCTAGGCTCACCACATCTCGGCCCTCCTGTCAGGTTGAGCTTGGCCTCCACATACCCCAGTCTCCCCTCCAGCATGCCCTCTATGTGGTCCTTGTGTCCACCGAGCTCAGCGCTCAGGTGTCCTTGGGACTGGTTGAGGCCTGCCACTGACACCTCCAGTAGCTTCACCCTCTCAACCAGTCCATTCACCTGACCACAGCAGCTGTCTGAAGCTGTCAGACCTCGGATCTGTGCCTGAAGATGTCCTAGCTGGGTTCTTAAGCCTGTGGTGCTATCCACCAGGGCGTCCTCCATCTGCTCCTGCCTCTTATCTTGCTCCCTCTGACACTGACGACGGACGTCCCCAGCTTTCTCCTCACAGTGGCTCTCGGCACTCTCCACACGCTTCTCAAACCCATCAGCAATCTCTGTTCTGACTGCACTCACCTTGGCATCCACCAACTCCTCTATAGCCACCTGGGTGTCTTCTTCCAAAAGTGAAGTGTCAGTGGACTCTGATCCAACCCCTTCCCTGTTTGGTAACTTCTTTAGGGCTCCATCATGACCCATGACTATTGCTTTCAGCTCTTGCAGCTCTGCTGTCTTGGCCTGTAGCTCTATCCTGAGCTCTTCCACCCTCCCACTCAGCTCCCCCAGGCCTGGAAACACACGTCTGCCATCCAGACCCTCTGTTTCAGGTTCTCCACCAGGAATCTCCACGAATCCTACAGTGGACTGACTCGAGGCCACAGCTGGAGCAGGAATAGGACCAGGGGCAGCAGATAGCAGAGCTGACAACATCCTGTTGGCGTCCTCTCTCAGTGAAGCTCGAAGGCCGTCCTCTAGTCCATTCACAGTACCCTGTAGGGTCTCCAGACCCTGGTTCAAACGTCGCACATCTTCCTCCATCCGATACAGTCGCTCCTCTGTCTCACGTTCCAGAGCCTGGCCTAAAGACAGAGAGAAGCAATTTTTACAGCGTTACAGAGTGTACAGAGTGTTAAAAATATTACAAAATATTACAATAATGTCTAACTGCAAAAGTAAATCCTTCTTATCATTCACGTTATTTTTACAAAACTTTAAGTATAATATGAAACAATGTCTGATAAACTTAGTTAAGAAAAAACTCCTATTGATCTATCAAAAATGGTTTTGGGCAGAAATACAATGCAAAACATTTTAGGGGCTGGAATCATAAATAAAATTAAAGTAACACACTTAAAAATGACAAAGAAGTGTGTAAACTCAGGAAACTGAAAGCATTTTGTTATCTCCATCATCTAAATAAACATTTGTTTATTAGTTTCACCTTCAGTTTCTTGACTACCAGAGGGTGGTGCTGTTTCCTCTGGGATGTGCTCCTCCGGTCCTTTGATGTGCTCCGGTTCATGGTCATGATGTTGGTCCTCCTCTGTGTGATGTGGCTCATGGTGGTCCGGCACTGGTTCTGGTTCAGACGGATAAGGCTCAAAGGAGGCGTCTGGGTACAACGAGGACCTCGGGGGTCCAAAGTGACGCATGGGGTAAGAGTTGAAACCGCCGGTTGGAGGCCCTTTGGGTTGACTCCATGGCTGGGCTTTCACTGCAGTGTTAATGGGTGGGCCTTTAAACATTGGACCCTTAAACATTGGGCCTTTGTAATGTGGGCCCTTGAGATGGGGACCTTTGAACTGTGGGCCTTTGAATGGTGGCATCATTGACATGGGGTGTGGGTAAGCTGGTCCCTCCATGCAGCCATAACCAGAGTAACCTGGGCAGCAGCGCCACTCCAGCTCCGTGACAGTTTTATGTGCCACTTTGTAGATTGGTTTGTACAGCAAGCGATATCTAAGACAATCAATTCGGTATTAGTCACAAAAATACACTTAACGATACCAATAACGGTATAATATCTACTGTAAATAACTGTAGGATTCAGAGATGTGGTCCACTTACAGGAGAGTTGGACATTTTTGACCCCAGGAACACTTGTTGTACTCAGCCTTGACATAGGGGGCTGCCCCATCCTGCACTGTGAAGGACACGGTGTTTTCAACTACGTAGGCACAGTGGTTCCTTCAAGAGAGCAGAGGAGAGATGATAATTAGACACAAAAAAGAGATTTCCACTTGGCTTTAAAACGAGTGAAGAGAGAGAGAGAGAAAACTTACTTGTGTCTGCTGGTGGGTTTCCCTGGCTCATGGTGCTGACTTGGCACCGTTTTGTACGGGTTTGGCAGAAATGGCCTGTAGAACTTGGTTTCAGCCAGTGACAAAAAAAGAGTCATGACAACAAAAGGACCCACGGCCTTCAAAAAATGCATTTCGAATGATCCAGTTGTTAAAAGCTTTGAATACAGTCTCACAGGACCAAAATGATTATCTCCAACAAGAACAAGTTATGCTCAAAAGCAGACGCCTAAATATCCCACTCTCTTGATTTGGTAATGAAAAAAATTCCAGGTCCACAGAAAATGTGAAAAAGGTGGAAATGGGAAGAATTCAGTCAGTGCCAGCCTGCTTTTTGGAGCTTTAAAGCCGAATATCACCTTGTGAATGTTGACCCAGATGCTGGCTGTGGGTGGAGTGGACTCTGTTAGAGTGACAACAGTCCACTGTGAGTTTGAGGGACTCCTGGCGCCACTAATAGGGCCTCACTGGTACTATCTGCATATCTCCTCCCACTTCACCTCCTCAAACTAACACCAGTCTGACACCAGAGGACAGCCAAAAAAAAAAAACACCTTCACCGATCCTTTTATTCCAGTGATTTATTTTGTGTAATGGCTGCCGCTACCGGTCGGCACTGCGGCTGAAGTCTGAAACATATTCCCATGATCACATCATGGCAAAACAACAAACTACCTCCAAAACCTCAAGGCGTACACGAGTCATCCTTGTCCCTGAATAGGCTGTTGTCTATTTTTAGCATCTTGGTCTTTGCATATTTATGTTTCCGTTGATGATCAATTTAGATATAATTTCCATATTATTATGACATAGAACACTTCTGCAGCAACATCCATTCATATTAAGTGTACTATAACCTAATGACGCACTAAGTCAAAGCTGTATTTTAAACAGATACACAAAATTGTCATTAACGTGTCTTTATTTTGATAGGCATGGTAGAGGGACAGACAGGAAGGACAGGGGATGACGTGCAGTCAAGGGCACACCCGGAATCAAACCCACTCTGCTGCTGTCTGTGCTCATCGCTTTAACCCACTGAGTCACTGAGGTGCCAAAGTTACCATAAGCATTTAGCAGTATAGTATTAGTCTTTTTATAGTACAGTAATAGTATTTAGGTGATACCAGTGCCTCAAAAAGTCTGCAATGTTATACACAACGATTATATAAATCGTGTAAAACAAAACAAAAAAGCATATAAATTTTTTAATTTCATGTCCTCAAAGAGTCTCATGTGTCTGAAACTTAAAAACTCAACTCAAACACTGATATATTCAATTTGCTACAATATGAAATAAATGAAAATTCTTTGCAAGGGTTTACCATTTTCATCATGAAAAAGTTTATACTTTTACTTTTCTGTTGATGCGCTAATTTATGAATGGTCAACACTCATATGAACAACTGCAACCATTTCCATCTCCGGTTCTATATTGTTGCCTTAAATCCCAAGCAAATCTATTATTGAGATACACATAGAGCATGGTTGATGGAGGGTATATGGCTTTTATTGGAGCATACATAATGTTTGTGGAGTTTGTTTTTTATGTGTACTAAAGCTTGACATTTGGCCATAATACAATACCACTGCAAAACACATACTAAAATGAGGACTGAGGAACTAAACTAACATGACATTGTATTCTACGTGTTTGTATTAACCTGTTGATATAAATATGGAGGTTATGATGTAGTTTTGTCTCCGCTAAAGTGAAATCTGTGTCACACTTTTCATTCTTTTGCACACAATCTGCACACTGACATGGACTCTCCCCCAACCTAACAGCAAACCTCCAGGATTGGGAACAAATAAAAACAAATAGGCAGTGTTGAAACCGTCAGACCCAGTCCTCTGACAGCCTTTCCCCAAAACCAACAAATTTACTGTGCAAAAAGAGTGAAATGGCCCCATGATGCTGAACACCAGCGGGCACTTTTCCTTCAAAAACAACGGGAAACAAACCAGTTTTCTGCCAAAATCTGAGATCCATGTCTTCATAATGAGTCTGAAAGCAAGTTCACATTTGGAAGTAAAATGCTGATAATAATAATAACAGTGGAATTCATCAGCTTTGGGAGGAGAAAATTCATTAGTCACCACTAAATGAAAGCAAAACTTGGCAAATGTGGAAAAATGAGAACATTTCCACAACCACAGCTTGAAACCCTTTTGGCCCTGACTGTGGCAAGGACAGAATAAGCAAAATACCACAATTAGCATTTAATTTTTTTAATGGACGGCTCAACTATAAAACTTTGATCCACTGTTATTGCCAAAAATCTCACAAACAAACTGTGAGCATAGTCCATGTTAACCTGACCTCATTTAGAACAAAAGCAGCACTATGTCCTTTATTTTTCAGAGATCATTCACTTGGCCCTTGTTAGAAGTCAATTTCCTGTATCCTGTTTTTAGCAGGTCCCACCTCTTTTACCTGTGAACACCCTGCTCCGTGTGTAAGTGTGTGTGTGTGTGTGCATTCACCATGTGCTCAATCACGCCTGGATTTGTAAACAAGCTTCCATTGTACGGTGTAAAACACGCTGCAGCATGCTCAGCGTCCAGGCTCCTGTCAAACAAGTGCAGCTTTATTCTGCAGGCCTCCACCCAAACTTTTCCCTGAATGGCATCACAGTGTTACAGCTGTTTTAGCTTCCACTCACCTGCCCATCATAACGCTTACGTCAGCCCCAAACTGTTCATGCGTCTCATCAGCAACGTTATAAATGGTGTTTTGTGTGTGTGTGCGCCCGTGTGTGAGGTCTTGCGTGCGTCCACACGGAAAACAGTGGTGAAAATGGAAAAGGTTCTTTCAATACACTTACATTTACATACACAGAAATATGCCTCATATGCTGCGACGGAAGTCTGTGCAACATGTGTGTGTTTATATGTTTGTGTTTATCCCATTTTCCCTCTCTGCGTGTGTTTAGTTTTAACACTGATGGTTCACATTCTGAGCCTGCCTGTTAATCCTTTTAACTGTGAACTGTGTGTTTTCACCAAAGATGCTGTGTTTCCGGAGGGCTGCGCTGTTCTTCCCCAAGAGGGCTGCTTCCAATAATATTTGAAAATCATTTTAATTGCACAGAGAAACTAACAGGTTGGGTTTGCCACAAGGCCTGATTGAGGACGTTTTTTATATTGGTATTGATAAAATTGTAATTAATTATTTTCTCGTGAGTCATTCTACAGAGTTCTACTATTAGTTCATTAATATGTAGCATTAAGTTCATTTATATGTGGCATTAAAATGGGAAAAATGTCCTCTGTGTGTATGTTTGATGATTTACAACAAGAACCAACATGGCCGAGCACAGTGAGACTGAATTTGCCTTCTTCTAACAATATAGTCATTTCAAGGAAAAAATACAAACAAACGTAATATTTTTCTAACTTTAACTATTTAAGAGCAGTTTGCATGCTACAGAATCAGTAACTATCACAGCTACACATCAGTGGTTGTGTGTTTCTAGCCCTATATACCAAGACGAGTATACATTTGAGGGATCAGTGCAAAATGCGTTATATATCGGTCGATATATTGATATTAGTATTTCCTTACTCCAAAATATCAGTATCGGCCCCAAAAATCCAATATTGGACCCTGCCAAAGTATTTCCATATCAAAATTAAATGGTTTCTTCTCTGGTCTGTGTCCCACCCATCCACCAGTGTCGGCAAAATTATTTGATAACTTAAAGTAACAAACAAACAGACTATTCCAAATGTGGTTGATGGAGGTAACAACACAGCTGTTATTCATCACATTGACTGTAGGACGTTGAAAAAATGACGTATGAAATAGTTTGGGGTGTAGACCTCTTTTTAAATTGTTACGTGACCTTTATCATTTCCATTTTCACGTCCACCCGAATGGGTTAACTGGTCATAACTTTACAAACCTAAACTGTTTCCTTTGCCAATGCACAACCATCCATTGTAGTTCATGAAACGAGCCTTTGTGTACTTTGAAAGTTTTTTTCCTCCAGTGAACATGCTTTCGTTGGGAACTTGTGATGTTGAACTCATTGGGAAAGTGGTCACT